>VTWG01001535.1:0-103834 GCA_008817895.1 Anopheles fontenillei | reverse complement strand
AAATTTTGACTCGAGAGGGCTTCATAGTCCATCGATTAATAAACTAAACTAAACTAAACAAAGTGCACGTACAAAGTGAAAACTCCAGGTAACTCTGGACGACTCCGGGTGGAACTAGTGGTTCGGATTTTGCCGGAGTCGAAATCGGACTAACAATAGCCGGAGTCAGATCGGAGTCGTCAGCACATCAGTACTGACACATCATCAGGAGAGCACATCAGTACTCTGGACGGCTTCGTATAACTCCGAACGATTCCGACCCGGCCGACTACAACTCCGGACGACTGCAACACCGGACGACTAAAACTTCGGACAACTACAACTCCGGGCGACTAAAACTCCGGACGACTCCCACTCCGTGTGTAACTAGTGGTTCGGATTTTACCGGAGTCGGAATACATTAAAAATGCCTTTTGGACACATATGTTTGTAAATGTTGTTGGCATTCTAGAATAGTCAGCTCGATGTCGAGTCTTGGATGATCTTCCGGACTGGGTCGAATATGATCTATTGCACACCCTTCGTTATGTTCTTCCCAGTCCGGATTGAGACTTATATCAGATAAAAGAGGACAAATAATTCATACAAAACAAACCAACAAAGTTCAATAAAGCTCACTTGCATCATTTTGGCAAAACAGCTGACTAGCGCGAAGGATTTATTTGATCGTTTATGGTTGTGAAATACTATAATAAAACATTTAACACTCCTTCCGCAACGATAATACATGTTTCAGTGGTCAATTTGCTTTCTTAGCCCCATCCTCCTCCTCTTTCTGTTCGGCTTGTTCGACCCCCTCGACTGCCTCCTTTCCATCGTCAGCCTCCTCCTCCTGTTCCCCCCCTTCCCCTACCTCACGACGTTTTGGCGCAATGATTTGGTGTACGGTAATCGCAACAAACACTAAAGCTAGTAAGTAGTTAAGCCGGTACACATGCACCTGACAGTAAAGCACCGATACAAACGCCCCGATCACGAGCAGAGCGGACAGCAGCTCGTACCCGCACACGTTCCGCGGCGTGTTCAGCTGCCACAGCACGGCCAAGCACACCAGCACGGCCAGTGCGGGCACCAGCGATGGATCGGGCTGCAGCGTGTTCGCGTAGTGATAGTTCTTGGCCCAGGTAATAACACTTGGCACATTCAGCAGGGCCAACAGTATCACCAGCAGAAACAGGGGCAGATGAAAGTTGATCACCATCAGCTCGTCGCCCGTCTCGTTCGCAGTGCGTCTACGGTTTCGCTTCCGTCCCGCCCTTCCTCCCTCGCCATGGGGCCGCTCCCGGGCCCCAAACAGTCGGGCGGCGATTTTGCGCGCCGTATTAAACACAAAGTTTTCCAAATAGTCTTCGTACGCTTTGGACAGCAGCACGAAGTAGACGGCCGCGGCGCAGAGTAAGCTGACACCGCCGCACGCGGTCAGCGCGATCGCCACCAGCAGCACGGCAATGGCGAGCGGGAACTTGTGTATGCAGGACAGAAAGGTCGAGGACATTACCGGGATCGGGAGGGCAATGAGGCGGAGTATGATTTTGTGCGCAAAGTTGGCACAGAACGCGATCGCACCCCAGAGGGCAAGCGTCGCCAGCACGAGCACGCCGAGCGCGACGAGATGGACGAGGATGGAAACGGCCAGCGGGGTGGCGACCGTTTCGGTCGGTGGAATCGCTTTAAAAAGCGCTAAGAACTTGGCCGTGAGCGACCCCGTCGCTAGCAGCATTAGCAGCGGGCCGGGCTTGGTCAAGGAGCTGCGCAGCTTTCCCACCACAAAGGCGGGATCGTCGGCGGGCGTTTGCGTCAGTTGATCCTTAAACGCAAGCAGCAGCAAAGCGACGAGATGCGCTGGTACGAGCACCACGTGCTGCTGCACTATACGCGCCATACTGACGCGCAGCGACTGGGCGTAACGTATACGGTACTTGCATCCCGGGGTAAGATGCACGTCTAGCTGTATTGGCACGTCCGGTTCTCCTGCCGGTGGTTTCTCGATCGGTGGGTAAATGTAAACGGTCGTTTGATTCAGCTCCTCGTGGAACGCGTAACGGTCGTACCCGGTGGCCCACGGGACGTGAACCTTAACGACGACGGTGCCCCGCACGCCATCGCACGCAACGGCGGTCAGGTCGAGGGCGATCGTCTGGTAGGTGTGCGTCATCCCGCTCACGCTGATGCGATAGTACGAATCATCCGGCGATGCATCCTGCAGAATGGTACGCGCTCTATAGTCGAACCAGTGCGGCATCGTAACATTAATCGCCCTTTCGTCCGGATTGAAAACGTCCACGCTGAACTGGACCGGTTTCGTGGTACGCGGGATCTTCACCAGCACGTGCGTCCACCTTGGATTGGTCCGCTTCAGCTCATGCAAATCCAGCAGCGCTCCAAACCGGTCAAACTTGGACGACGGCACCGGGAGCGTGTAGTTGGTGAGGGAGGTCGCCTTTTGGCACATGCGAGAATTGCCGTACACTTCGACCGCGGCACAGCCCGACAGCCAGTTGCTCTGTTCCGAGTTGATCACCTCGATGCGCACGAACCGATGGGCCAGCTTTTCCGGCACGAGACGAATCATTTGCACGCGTGTACGATCCAGACCGGCCCGATGGCGCTCGGTAAACGACCGGCGAATGTCCTCGATCCAGTCTTCCTGCTCGGGATGATGCTGAATCAGTGGCTGTTTGGCACTGCCAGCTGGTAGGCGCTTATGATTGTTCCCCTCATCATCGTCATCATCATCATCGTCATCGCTCCGGAACGGTTGCGCGAGAAAGCGTTTTGCCAACTCGAGCTGGTGCTGCTTTCCTTCGACAAAGCCCCAGCTGCCGCGGCCCTGCGGAACGATCATGCTGAACAGGAACCGATTCATGACCAGCACAAACTGCAGACACCACATCGCACACAGATGGTCCACCGATAGCCACACGTTCGGGATGTTGTGCGTCATGGCGTGCAGATCGGCGTACCGGGAAGCGGTCAATCCGTCGTGCACAATGATGTCCCTGATGCCGCCTCCGATCGTCACGAACAGAATGCCATCCAGTGGCAGCAGTCCCTGCGAAGGGGATGCATTGGCCGCTCCCGCCAGGGATCGGTTCGTTCTCCACGCCTGCTCGATGCGATCGTAAAAGCTGTAATGGTAGTGGTCGAACAGTGCGACCGGTTTATCGACCGGTGCCGATAGCGTCACTATACCGGCCACATGTCGCCCGATGCTGGCACGGGCTCCGACCACCGCCTGCGCCAGCTTTCCCCCCACCGAATGGCCAACGATGAACAGGCGCGTCGCTCGTCCCCTTGCCCCATACAGCCGAGCAATTTCCTGTATGCAAAGGTTGAGAAATTCCGTCTGATCCTGCAGATAGCCCCCGTACACGCCGGACAGCTCTTCGTTCAGGTCGACGCTGAAGTAGTCCAGGTGCGCCTGCCAGTTGTTGTCCAGCCCCTTGCGCAGCGCTACCGAGGCCAGGGAGCGTACCTGCTTGTAGGAGCCGCCGCTCCCGGGCACGAACAGTACTGGCGCGCCGGTAAAGTGTCGCTGCTGGACGCGCTGCGTCACGAAACCCTCGGAGTACGCGTACAGCCCGTACTTGGGGTACCGCTCGTTGCCCTGCACCGGCAGCCGGGTGTACTGCGGATGCTCGAACATGTACGTCATGCGGCAGCGGTTCTCCTCGATGTAACCAATGCTCACGATCGCACTGTACAGGAACAGTGCAACCGCCAGCACCGGCAACACAATGAGCAGACGGAACAACATCGTATAGGGAGGGAGGGTTGGTTTAATTCACGGCACACACACACACGTCCGCACTACCCACTCTCCATTCGGGGATGTTTTTCTGGGGAGAAAAATTGATGAAGAAAACTTTTTCGTTTGCTACGGGTGAAAAAATGACCCCGAAGCAGAATGAACTGTTCGGGGAGGGAATTATGCAGGTCACTGCAACATTTACGCTGCGCCCCCGGGAGAAGCAGATAAACAAATCGTTTGTGCAGTGCTGCCAGCGTGATGCATTCCGTTGCATTTTCAATTCAAATTGATCAACAATCTCTCAAAACGATTCAAAAATATGATGAAAGAGAGAAAATAAATGTGAAATATGATTAATTACCCGCAAAAGATTGTAAGAACGTAAATTTGTTGAAATATTTTTTAAAATGATCTGGTTTCTCCGTGCGGTTCTCCTCACTAGGCACATTGTGTTGATTTGACAGTTGTTGAAACGTCATTTCGATTTCCGCAGAATATTGTTCTGTGTTTCACGGTCTCTCTCTTTCTCTTTGTAATCGTCGACGAGTGCAGTCGCGTCTGGTGCAATGGCGTAAGTTTTTGTTGAATTTTGCTGTTAAAACTTAATATAAACTACATTTTAACAGCTTTTATCTCAAGAATGTACTTGCACAACGTATCAATGCACATTTCTCTTCGAATTATTGTGAAATTTTATCTCTACGGCGTGTTGTGCACATTACCCGAAAGTTGAGGTTAAGTCTACGATTGGTAACACATTTTCCCTCTTGCCCGATTTCCATTGCAGGTCTAAAGTGTCCCGTGACATTCTCTACGAATGCGTCGCCGAAGTGTTGAAGGGCGCTGAAACGAAGCGCCGCCGCTTCCTGGAGACGGTGGAACTCCAGATCGGTCTGAAGAACTACGATCCCCAGAAGGACAAGCGTTTCTCCGGCACCGTCAAGTACGTTCTCACCTGATGATCCGCTGCTCTCGGGTGTTGTGTATGCGTGAGACACGTGCACACACTGTCCGGGCACGGTATTCTCAGGAAGCTTCCCTCGTGTGCGGAAGCGGACCTGCACTCAGGGTCTTAAAATAAAATGAGTAGGCAAAGAGGGCACTTGTTCCGCCACTGCAAGGGGGTGGACAAGCAAGCTACTCGGCCGACCAGATAGGGTTGAATTTGCATTTATTATAACCACTAGGCATTTGGGCTGTGGTGGTGAGTTAACGTGTAGTAAAGCTATAGCCACGATTCCTAGCTACATTGCGGACTGATCCTTGAACGCTTGATTGCATCGATATTAATCCACGCGTTTTCCTTCTCTCGCTCTCCCCTGCAGGCTGAAGTACATTCCGCGCCCGAAGATGCAGGTGTGCGTGCTCGGTGACCAGCAGCATTGCGATGAGGCGAAGGCCAACGACATCCCGTTCATGGATGCCGAGGCGCTGAAGAAGCTGAACAAGAACAAGAAGCTGGTGAAGAAGCTGGCGAAGAAGTACGACGCCTTCCTGGCCTCCGAGTCGCTGATCAAGCAGATCCCGCGTCTGCTCGGTCCCGGTCTGAACAAGGCCGGCAAGTTCCCGGGTCTGCTCGGCCACGGCGAATCGATGGTGCAGAAGATCGACGAGGTGAAGGCCACCATCAAGTTCCAGATGAAGAAGGTGCTGTGTCTGTCGGTCGCGGTCGGTCACGTCAAGATGTCGCCCGACGAGCTGGCCCAGAACGTGCATCTGGCCATCAACTTCCTGGTGTCGCTGCTGAAGAAGCACTGGCAGAACGTCCGCTCGCTCCACATCAAATCGTCCATGGGTGCCGCCCAGCGACTGTACTAAGGTGTGTGTGTGGTGGGTAATGCGTTTATTTGCATTATCTGAGGCAATTTAACTTGTGAAATACAAACTTGTTCTCAAAAGGACAATAACAAAAACATACGTAAAGGATCGTATATACTTAGACATTGAGAACAGTTGTTTCGTAGAGACTTGTTGATGGCCTTCTCCGTATGCTGCTATACTGTTTCCTCTCATTCTTATCCAGTCCTGTTGTTATTTATTGGGCAAACAATGCAATCTGTTAAACGCATTGAATTTAACAAATAATTATACATAATTCGTGTTGTTCGATGAAGAAACAATATCATGATGGATAGAACTCAAGAAATTTCTATTATCCATTTGTCTATTTCCAGTTTCTTACACTGTATACATAAGCTTCAGTGTAATTCTAAAATGTATAATGGCCTTAGTTATTTGTTTCTTGGAGAAGAGGGCAGAATACAGACACGACACCATCTCTTCATCAACTTCCAAGCTGCATATGATATGTAGCAGAAGCTTACCAAGGGATCGAACAAACGGCAGAGAAACTGATGACACCTACTAATAAACCAAAACTTACGTAGGAGTTACGTGCGGATAGGTGATCGCGTTTTTGAAGTCGTCCAAGATTTCTAAAATCCAAGTCTAAGATCTCAGGTCAAAGGTCAAGGGAGGATGCTGGCTGCTAACCGGTCATTCTACAGCATGAGACGAAGCTGGGACTATAAAGTACCTATATCCCGAATCCAAATCTGACGGAACCCTCTTAGCCGCGTTCGAGAGATGCTCAGAATGATGCTTGGTCCCGTCTGTGTAGAAGGACAATAAAGGAGCCGTTATAATGTCGAGCTATACGAGATGTACGGTGACCTCATTGTCGTGCTTGCCAGGCTCCGGTGGGCTGGCCATGTTGTACGCATCGAAACGAACGACCCAGTCCGTTACGTCCTTTTAGGTCGTCCACAAGGACAAAGGAGGCGTGGTATGCCCAAACTGAAATGGCAGGATGGCGTGGAGGAGTCCGGAAACGTTGAAGATCGTTAGTTATTTGTTTCAATATCAGCATAAAACCAAATCTGATTGAACGAGAAACATACTCGCAGCATAGAAACGGTCCATTTTTGAATTTTCATGCCGCACCACGAACAAAAGCAAATCAGCTGTCAAACGCCGCCGCGACACGGCCTGTCAGCTCGCAGCTGCTGTCAAAACAATGTCACAATGCGCGAAGACACCTCTTTCGCTCTCGCTCGCTCCACCCGCTTCGGACGCTGAACGTGAGCAGGCGCGCACGACTGCCCTGCAAGAAAAAGAAATCGCAAAACACACACACCTTCGCCCACACACACACACACGCACACACCTTGTTCGTGGTGTGTTATTGCTCGTGCCTGCCACTGGCGAACAAAAAACCCATTCGCTTCCTGCACACTACACACACCCGTACTGCGTTCGCTGCGGGCACACACTCTGCCAATTGGCTTGCCTGTAAAGGGGAGCGCTGCGGAAAATCGATTGTATCGTCGTGTAGCAGGCGCAAAAGGGGCAAAAAAGGCGTCCATCCCCACGGCATCGAAACACACGGGAAAAACGCACTCGGCTGTCCCGTAATCGCTCCAACCTGTCCCGTATCCTCTCCTGGCGGGTCTCTGTGTGTGTGTATAGGTTGCGCCCCATTGTGCGTCTTCTGGCTGGTGGTGCAACAACAAATGCAAAGCAGACGAAAAGTGTCATCGAGCAGCAGCCTCACCAGCTGCTGAAGGGAAAAAGAGGAACCATTCTCACGTCCGAATTTCGGCCCCTATTGCAGTGAGTTACACAGTGTGGCCATACGAAGGCCAGCGAGCTGCTGATTTGCGTACAGCAAGGCCCTCGCCCCAAAACTACGCCATTAGTGTGTTGTTTCCTGCTGCTTCGTTTTGCGTACACATCCCAACGCGCCCAACACGGAAGCGCGCAAGGGCAGAGAGAAAACGAGGCGCAAGCAGAGAAACGGATACAAATTGCAGCAGCACAAAAACAAACAACAAAGGCAAGTGGGTCCACAGCCGAAAAGAAAGGGTGGAAAAGCGTGCTAAAATCGTACGAAAAATCATTACCAATACGACCGTAAGCGCGAGAGTGATGCGAGCAGTGACTGTGAGCGCGAGTGTGAGCGAGATAGCAAGCAAAGCAAAAGAACATTCGCACGCCGTTGTTTCTATTGATTTCGTGCTCGGGGCGGTGTAGTAGTGGTAGTTGGTGGTGGTGAGCATACGAATTTGGAGCAGAAATGTCAAGCTGGTGAGGAAAATTTTTGCATCGAAGCAAAGGAAGTGAAGAAACGTCTCCTGCGATTGCGAAGATGCAGCAGCACATTCCAATTGTGCATTGAGAGAAGCGTTTTGGTGAAAATAACAAGTGTACAAGTGCAATATTCCTACACATAGTAAAATAAGAAGTGTGTGTGCAGTGTGCATGTGTGTCAGTGTGTGTGTGTGTGCAGTGCCTGCTAAGATAAGTTTGTGTAGAAAGTGATTTGATAACAGTGTTATCGGCGGAAGATCGAATTATCCTTGCCGCGGATACATCCACCCCCGGCAATATCCTTGTGTGTGAGCGAGCGAGCGAGCGAGAGAGAAAAAGCTAAGAGTTTGCGTGTGTGTGTGCGTGTTTAGGGTAAAAAGCATTGATTAATCATCAGTATCACGCAAAAAAGGAGAAAATTCTTCACGCTCCAAACAACAACAACAACAACAACAAAACGCACGCGTGCTGCTGTGGGTGGGAAGAGAACGAAGAAGAGATTCCCCCGTGTGTGTGTGCTCCAAGTGTTGGAAGCGACCTCACACACAAACACAGACGTTGTGAAATAGCGGCGGAGCAAGGAAGCTGCTCCCCCGGGGAAACAGCGAGATTTGCGATTTTCCAGCACCATCCATCCATCACCGGTGAAAATCGTGGAGGGCTGGCGAAACGCACCGAGAAGGACGCCGGAAAGCAGCTTGGTGGTTGGTTTGTAGCGAGCAACCACCGAAAAACAGCAGCAGCAGCATGGAAATCGTGGGGAGTTACGAGTACAACAGCAAGGAAATCATTGGCCATGGCGCGTTTGCGGTCGTTTTCAAGGGCCGCCACCGCGAGGTAAGGGACCAGCCCCGTACCCGTACAGGCCTACTTAAGCGAGAGCGTTTGCTATTTTCCATTTTTCAGCATCGTTTTGAAGGGTGTCGGCTAAGAAGGAAGTGTGCTGGGAAATTGCGTAGTTAGCCAAAGGAAAGAGCCTTCTGAAACACATACACAACACACACACGCACACACTAAACAAGCGGCACAAAGGCACGAACGCAAGCGGCAATCCTAATCACCTTAGCGGCAAATTGTTGAGAGCCGCTAGAATTTGTAAACCAGTTACCAGTTGCGAAGGAAGAGCGAAGGAGAAGAGACTTGTAGCAAGGGGGGGGGGGGGGGGNGGGGGGGGGGGGGGGGGGGGGTGGATTGGTCACAAATGTTGGTCACTGTTTTTGTTTTTTTTTGAGTGTGCTGCACACGAACGAGCGGTCGCGTCTATTGCGTTTTTGAATGATAAGCAGATGGATTGAGCACTTCCGTGCGCGCGGGCACGAGCGAGAGAGGGTCAGTCAGGCGTTAGTAGAGCGCACAGGTGAAGAAGGGTGGCGGGGCGACCTTGGAGCAGGTAGTTCCACTTTCGATGGTCATTTCTGAAACCCGGTGTGGGGTGGTTTGTTTATTTCTGATCCGTTTATCACACGTCAGTCAATAGGCAATAGTGGTAAGCTCGGTAAAGGGTGTAATTGACGTAGGTAGCGGTTAAGGAAAGTGAATCTTACTAAAAAAAATGAGCAAACTAAATGATGTTCTTTCTCAAAGAGTTGCCATCTCCCATAGGAAAATAATGAGCGGTCGTAGAATTGCATTGTAAGGGCAAAGTAGTCTTCAAAATTGTTTGTGTTGTTCAAAAAATTCTATTACACCATTTCAATTATTGCATCATATGATTCACAATTTCCATTTGCTGCGTATTTTCAAAGCCTGATGCGATACAGATTTTCGCAGGCTTAACCTTAACCGGGTCCGATAAAACTGGATGATAAACTTTGACCTATTTGTGCTCCTGCCTCTTATCGTCTGTCGATAGCGTTCAATCAATTTCTAACGCTATCGGCATAGAAGACAACATTGCAGATGTTTTACAGGGGTTTCCTAGTCTATTTAGATCGCCAACAATATTTTTCATTGCTGGCGAGATGTTTTTCAAACAGGTGTAAAATTTTGTATTTACATCACATTAATCTGTTAGTTCTTCCACATGATTTTCAACACGTCTCAAGCTGGATTGACTTTGACATTTTTTTTTGATTTGTTGAAAATCATGTGTACGAACTAAATTTTTATGGGGCTGGAGTACATTGTCCGTACTCGCTAGTTTAATTTTGATTTTCACTAGCGCATCCCTGGCGGCAACTGATGGAGGCTTTCTTTCGTCATCGAGGGAATGGTCGTGCCGGATCTCGAATTGAAGTAGTTTTTTAGCCATTTTTTTATGCGAAAATGGCTGAAATACTTGCACGACATATTTATCTATCAATTATAACGCTTTTCTAGTCCAGTTTAAGTAAAAAACATGAAAAAATAACACATTTTCTGAAGCGGCTTCAAATTGTTCGCCAAAATGCTTGGGTCAGCCGTCGCCAGATGCGCTAGTGAAAATCGGAATTACACTCGCGAGTACCATGTACCCCGGCCTTAATAGTTTTTAATTTCTTTAGCATGATTTTCAACACTTTTACGGAATTCTGCCATCGTTTTTTTCCCCGAGGTTTAAAGTCGGATCTCATCACTCATTGAAGTGTTGAAAATCATGCTGAAGAAATTAAAAATTATGATGAAAATTAAATATACAGGGTTTTCCAAGTCACTTTCAAATGTGCACATAATTGTTCACCGCAACCAAGATGTTTTTCAAAAGTTTACAAATGGTGTATTTGCTTCAAAATGAAATTTCAGTTTTTACACTTGATTTTCAACACACAACAAAGAACTGTCAAACTCAATCATGCTAACGAAAATCAATGCGTTAGCATGATTGTGTTGATGTGTTGAAAATCATGCTGAAGAAATTAAAAATTATTATGATAGAAATGAAATGTCAGATCTATGTGGAATAAAATTTTGCACGCGGGTAATAAAAATGTTTACATTCGAAAGTGACTTGGAAAACCCTGTAAAAGTGATGTAGAATGATTTCTTGCGCGCGGTGAAAAACAATGTTTTCGAATTCGAAAATGACTTGAAAACCCCTGTATTGATTTAAATCATTTCTTGAACTACAATTATCTATAAATCTATTAGAACAACCACTACTCGATCTGAATATTAGTAGTTGCTTGAATTTAGCTTCAATTTACTTTCATTCATTGCTTTTGATGTTTGGTGTTTGTATAACTAAATTACATCATTCTTTTGTTGCCGTTTTTTGTTTTGATTTTTTTTCTGGTTTTAATTTATGAGATCATATTCTACGTGTATTAGCCCACTCCATCTGCATTTACGCGCACCCTAGACATTGTTTTGTTTCGCGCTCACCGTGATACAAAAAATCACATTGAAAATGTAAACAAATACCGACACAAAATAGGGTCACCTAAAAAAGTGCATTTAGCACATCGTTCCACGAGGCGCATGTACCACTCTTGCCTGCCATGACTGACACCGTGTGGCCCTTTATGTAATCCTTATCACCACAAGATCTATCTACACGTTGCAAACATGTCGATGAAAACACTGAATGGGAATGAGTGGCCTGTGACTGCATTGCCCGTAAGCCAGCCATCCATCTAGCCAGATCTATTCCATAATAAAATGTATTAAGTGTCAAGGTGTTAATTTTTACGACACTATTGCTGTCTGGCTGTCTGATCGATCGAGCAAACCAATCAGAGTAATCATTTGTCACTGAGACAGATGCAGCATACGAACTCTGACAGCGGAGAAAGAATTAGCTAAATATTATTTAAAATCCAAAAACTATCCGGCAGATAGAGTTTAAGATCTTCAAGAAGAATCATCAAGAAGAGTACAGTATTTGCTAAGCCTATTTAATACAAAGGCAGGTATTTGAAGTACTTTGAATTTTGCCTTCAATTCTTATTTAAAAAAATAGCAATACGTTCAACAAAAGGACATCAAAGTATAATAAAAATGCTTGCAGTACACTTTTTCCCCCCTGAATCATTATCGATTATATCTCTTCAAAGCTCCCCTGCCCTGTTTATGCGCTCTCCGTACGTCGTTGCAATATTTTTCGCATTTTTCCGCTTTTTTCTCTTTTCTATGAATATAAACCTGCCGCCCGTTGTCGCTCGTCCGCTACCCCCAAAAAGACTGTCCTTAAGATTCTTACAGCAATATCATGGTTTCTTATCTTTGCAATGAGTTTTTTTGTTCGGTTCTGTTTGCTTCCACTCAGCTTTCTGCTTATCCGGCTCTCTAATCAAGCTTGCCGTTTCCTCCCATCTCTCCCCGCAGGCACACTACCCGGTGGCCATCAAAAGCATCACGAAGAAAAGCCTGGCCAAATCGCAGAGCCTGCTCGGGAAGGAGATAAAGATCCTGCAGGAGTTGAGTGCGCTCAAGCACAAGAATGTGGTGAAGCTGCTAGCCTGCACCGAGAAGGACCAGAACGTATTTCTGGTCATGGAGGTAAGTCTTGTGGGATGATCATATTGTCGTTATTTTCCAAACCCGAAGAATGTGTGACACCAATGTTACCCGAAAAATTGATAACAAATCAAGGATTGCGTCCATGGGCGCCGGTTCAATATTTAGACAAAATCTTGGAACCTTGAAACTTTGAAAGAGTAAATTTACATTGAGCGTAGATGGTTGCTGTCGACTGAAGTAGTGTTATCAGCGCTGCGTATAGTTTGAGAGCGCATTACAGTTAGATTAATATTCCTGCACAAGAAAAGCTGTACTTCTCGGCTGCTAACGTTGTCGTATGGGAAGTAACGGCTAATGGGTATCAATAATGTGCGCTGTTTTCCGGATGCATACATATCCTTCCGCACCAAACATCATTGTATCCACGTTGAGTCGATTCACGTTGCCGCGATCGTTAGCCACGGGGTGGGGATTGGTTCTGTCTCGAGTCTGTCCATTGCCCTGCGCAACATTTTGCCTTGATTCTTGCTTCCTATTTTGCATCGGCGAGTTAATTGCAGAAATTGTGCGCCCCAATGGCAACCGGTTGCTGTTGCTGCGGGAGGTTACTGTACAGAATGGCGCAAAGAGCAAAGAGTTTCAATAATGCCTTTCAGCCGTGTTTAATGCTTGTGTTTACATCGATGAGCCGGAAGTTACGCACATATGCTCATGCAAAACTTAGGGAAAAAGGCAATCGTAATTATTGAAGCAAAAGTATGTTTTTTTGTTACTTTTAGACATTTCCTTTTTTGTCAATTAGTTTTGTACTAGTTACAGAATCTTGTGCCAAAAGTCCGTCCGAAAGCTGCTCGAAAGTAGTACAACTTATATCAATATTTGAAATTTATTCAAACGTCTGGTGCCACTTACCCTTCAACCGGCTTAACACTAAAATTAGTGCCAGCAAAAGCCAGCTTGTGGTATGTAAATTAAGACCAAACGTAACCAAAATCCATAACTCTCGTCTGCCTGTACATAGTGGGGCTCCGTAAATAGGTACCGTGTGATTATGTGTACTCGGGGGCAGGCCGAAGAAAGGCAAAGGAAACTTTATTTGGCTTCGTTAGCGATTCGTGTCACGCAAGCGAAAGAATTCCTCCCCATCATTCAAATGTACACAATATTTGGCTGTGTTGTGGATTAAAAACGGCAAGAAATTTATTTGACCTTAAAATTGCCTAACGTTTGGACTTATTTTTGTCCTAAAAGACGGCTTTTTCACTTGAGCAAACGATTTAGAATAAATAGCTATGCAATAGAATACAACTACGGGAGGAAATTGTATTAATTTGAGAGATGTTTTGTCAAATAGACTGATAAAAAAGGCTTAATAATCTGCGTCACTACTCTTTAAAAATTAACGTAGAAACTTAAACCATTTTCTTCCATCAAAATGACTCAATCTTCAGTGGTATTTTACCAGAAAAACGAATTCAACTCACGCGGAGATATGCGAGATTTTGTCCCCAAAACGGATTATCGGCGTAACTTATGAGCAAGACTCTACCTCATTTTAAGAGACGTTACGGTTCCACTGGCTTCGTAGTAGATGGCAAAGAATAATTACTAAACATTCTCTTGCACGTCGCTTACATGGAAGGTTTCATCATTTATAGGCATGAAATTTTTACCATAGAAACGTAAGAGATGTATGGAAATGTTAAGACTGTTGTCTAAAATCTTTAAAAAAGCAGAGAAATAAAATTATTGGTTCGGTGTCGTGCCCTGTAGCTTCAAATTAAAATTGTTTTTAGTCATGAAGCATGAAAACTTTACAACGTTTGTGTTGCGCACAATAGGCACATCAGCAATTGGAAGAATGGGTCGCATGAGATCTTTTACATGATCTCCGCATTTACTAATCGTATGTTCTTAAGTTAAGCAAACTATTGATTACGAAATATTGATATTGATTATGAAATATCGAAATATTAAGAATACGAAATTTCTATCCTGTTTTGTCTAGTGCTGCTTATAAACATTTATAGGGATTTATTGTCTAGTGTTGCTGGAACATTTATAGGGTTCCAACGACCGTAAGATGAGGCGATGTTTTGATAGGGAAACAATACTATGAAAGTGCGACAACGACAAGAATTACTTTATTTGCGAACATTCGCAAAGTAAGGCAAAGTTGAATATAGAAGAAGTATAAAAAATATAAGTTTTGGCTTGTCCTGTGTGTCTGAAAATACATAAATTCCGTTATTATTTTAATGGATTAGTGGTTCACCTCTAGGCTCATTTAGACTTCCATGAACGGCTACTAGATTAAATTTTAAACGATTAAGAATATTTTTTCGCATTTAAGAAATTAAAAATCCTAATCAACAATGGCTTAAAAGGGTTATGTAACTGAATTTGATGCAGAAAATGTCATCATATTGCAGAAAAATCTATTCTTAAATACATCTGATTTGCTATTATAACACCTAAAAATTCTGGAATAGAATGAAGATTAAAACTGGAGTGGTCTTCATAACACATCGCAATTGCAATGAATACATCTTAAGGATTTAAACCATTTTTCGATGCAGCAATAGCTTGGTAGCACCCATTTTGCACTTCGCATTTCGTGATAAGTGCATTCATGGATGTTGCAATAGCTTATTTCAATTCTCAGGATGCATTAGTTTCTATTACTGAATGACTGGAAAATTGTCAACAGGCTCTCCATGGTCACTTGTTTTGATCACTTTAGCTTTTCCATAACAATATTTTTTTAAACATACCATAGCATCGATGCATTGAATTATGCATCTTCAGACTTAAAGCTAACTTGCTTGCTGGATTTATTCTATCGATCTTCTTAATACCTTTAAGATCTTCAAATGCCTTCTTTTCTAACGATCTTCGCTTAAATTAACCCCAAAAGAATGGAATGAAAAGTCCAGCATCAAAATAAGAAACAACACTAGTGTCAGCTAATTTACCGGTGCCTGTATCAGTGTTTCACTTGTTCGTTTATTTTGTTCCCCTACAAATAGCCATATCCGGCTACACTTACATTTGTGTATTGCTTATGGTCCACTATGATTACAATCGTATTTTTGCTGCTACAATCCAAAAATGGTGTGTCTGTATAGTGTTTCGCTACAAGCTGAACAAACATATTATCCAAATACACTTAAATGCTCTAGCAGCAGTTATGTCTTAAATTATTGCGCTACCATTACTACTTCTGTGTCCTCTCTTCTAGTGCTATTACTACCACCGCCCCAGTGGATTGTGTTATATTTCTTGTAACAAACTAAACTTTTCCCGGAAAAGATCAGCTCTGGAACACAAAGCTGAAAAGATTGGTCCTCTGCTGTGCTACTTTGTTCTGTTAGTCAACACAAAAACGCATCAAATTTTTCAAAAAAATGCAGTAAGCAAAAATCCAAAAAATAAGCCTCTAAGGTTATGTTTTTTTTCGCGCAGCTTACTAACCCTCGTTAACTATTAAACGTTAGTAGTGATTTTTATGTTGTCTGTTTCTATTTCTACCTTGGCATTTCTACCATTTGGTGCCCCCTATTTGGTGTTTTACACAGCAATTTAGCGTACTATTCTATTTCACTGGTCACAAGCAACACTGCCGGTGTGCCGCTGCATATTCCGTGTGTGTGTGTGATGATGAATGAGGAAAGGAAGTATGAAATTTATTGCAAGACACGTTTTGCTGCCCATCCTACTTTTACAAAATGTCACAACTTTCATTGCATAGCTTTATTGTAGCTATGTTTGGATATGATAGTAATGTGTGCCCCTCCTATAGCTAGCTATCTCCTCTTTAGTGGCAACCTACGATATACATAATAAGGGTATAGTTTGTGGCAATAGTCGTGTCATGATGCTTTCGCCTCTGTGCACGCACTACAGCTATTATGTGCTTCTCTTTTGCGTTTAGAAAAAGATGGATGAACTATTTACAACAGAAACACAAAATCGCTTTTCTACCGACGTCTGTTGCTCGGTCTGCGCTCCGAATGTACCGACACTGCTTATCGAAGACGATGTTACCTAATACTTTGTAAGTAATATCACATGCACGATCATACTTGCGCTGAGCGAAGCGCTGGGAGAAGAAATTCGAGCCGAATTTAATTCTTGGCGCATTCAATCACCCTACCATTCAGACGCATGCCTGCGCGTTGTTGGGTGTGTTAAACTCTTCTAAATGTCTTCTCTAATTCCCTCAACTGTGCCCCCCCCNACGTTCCCCCCCCCCCCCCAAAAAGATCCTTTCTACTCAGTTTGATCTCCACCCAGGGCTTTCCCTCGCTGGTGGCTGCCTTAGACCTTGTTGAGCGGGACTTCCTCGGCCGGCCGTACCTGGTCGGTCGGTGCCGGGCGTCGTTTCGTACCGCACAGCTTGTTCTTGATGCCGGTTCGCCGACAGATCAGCCCAATGATGAGCGCCAGCACTGTGATGCCTATGATTGCCATCAGCGACTGTTTCATCGTTTCGGGCGATATCGAGGAGAGCAGGGATCCGTCTCCCCCGTCGGCACGATGTTCGGCCCCGGTGGAGGACGTTTTGACAACATCATCATCCACGGTCGGTGTGTCGCCGGTGTGCGTAATCGAGGCCGATGCCGGTGATCCTCCACTGGCCTGCGAGCTGGCGTTTGCGAGTTTGCTTTCACTCTGCTGATTCAACAACGGTGGGCTGGCGGTGGTTTGAAGGGCCAGATCGGATGATTGCAGTTTGGAGGTTGAAGACTTATAATCCTGCATGATTTCGTTTACGTTTTTCTGTACCTTACGCGTTGGTCGGGGTGTTGTTGGTTCTACAAAAAAAGGAATCGAGCGTTAGTTATATAGAATAAGTTCAAAATCATGGGCAACTTCTTGCCCCTTCGTACCTTTGGTTGTCATTATAGGCTCAGGCGTTTTCGGCACATCCACAATGATGCTGTCCTCGAACGATGACTCCGAGGCCAGATAGAAGCAGCTGATGTTGTGCGCCGTTATGTCGACCACATCGATCCGCTCCACCTTTTCGCACAGTTCGCGTACAGTGCTCTCCGACAGTGGGGGTAGCCTTAGGTGTATCAGATTCTTCAACGACTCAAACATGTCCACGCTCATATCCTGCAACGGGAAGGCAAACGCTCATAATGCTTTATCGTAGTCTGCACCCATCGGCAACTGCGCTTACCTCATCGAACTGATTGCCGAAGAGATCGAGCAGTGTCAGACCGCCCAGCTCCGTGAACGTTTCGTCTGGCAGCTCGGTCATGTTGCAACCGGCCAGGTGCAGGTGCTCCAGATCGGGCAGCACCAGAAACGGTCCACTGTCCGGCAACACGATCGGATTGTTGCTCAGATGCAGCCGGCGGAGCGATTTGCTTGCCTCGCTGAAACTATCACTATCCAGATGGGATAGCTGGTTGGAGGAAAGATCCAGCAGGTCCAGTGCGTCCAGCTTTAGCAGCAGCTCCTTGTCAAACTGTTCAATCGCATTGCCCGCCAGGTGTAGCTCCGTCAGGCGGGTACAGTTCTGCAATGCTTCCACATTGAGGCGCTTCAGGTTGTTGTGGTTCAAGTTTAGCATCACGACATTGCTGGGAAGGTTGTTGGGCAGCTCCGTTAGTCCACGATGGGAACAGTTGATGTACTTCGTGTCCTCCGAACAGCTGCACTCGCCTGGACACGCAAAGTCTTGCTGCTCCATGGAATTATCTGCGCATAAGGGGAAGGCAAATGGAAAGCGTTACATAAATCGGGGGATTCAACATTCCAATGCCTTTGTGTGTGTGCTATATCATTCTACTTCAGACTTACCCTCCACTTCACCAAAAATGACAACGGGAGAAGGTGGACCAGTGGTTGCTGCTGGTTTAGTCGTCCCGGAAGTTGTAGTCGTGGAGGATGACGATGCTCTCGATTTGTCACTGTCATCATCACCTGCATCCCTTACAGGATGGGGTGGTCCACCACCAGGCAGTGGGTTACTGGCATCTCGGTCGTCCTCGTCGTACGTATCGTCGTACTCGTCGGCATAGATGTCTTCCCCCTCGACCGGGATGTCGTCCACATCTTCGGCGTGGACATCAGCCAGTCTTTGGAGAAGGAAGAATACATATTTACAAAAAATTTAAAGAAACACAGTTATCTCCGGGATACAGCAAGATTGATTTGGTATATCTGTTTGATTGCTATTCTGTTGTTATCAGAAGTGGCAGGGATTACCAGGTTTTTGGTGAAACGTTTCAACGCCAACGCTACAGACGTACCAGACGCAACGTTACTGTGTATCACCAATACAACAACATGTCGTCGATCCATGTATTGGTTCGTCGCTATTATTTTAAAGAAATTCCAACCATTATCGTAGATTTGAAATGTTTGAGTTGGACTTTGGCTTCCCGTCCCCGATAAGACTCAAGGTAAAAGGCCTGTTATCATGTGCGTACTGAGAACCTCCCCGATTACGTCAGCAGGAAAGCATAAGTGTCAATATTTTCCAACTCACTCGTGAGCTGTTG
Organism: Anopheles fontenillei; assembly: GCA_008817895.1. NCBI lineage: Eukaryota > Metazoa > Arthropoda > Insecta > Diptera > Culicidae > Anopheles > Anopheles fontenillei. Next base: position 85,099 of record VTWG01001535.1, on the reverse strand, counting down.
GAACTGGACGCATTGAACAGCAAATGCGTCATTTACCAGCTGTTTCCCAACGGGCGTCGTAGGCCGGAACGGCCGGAAGCAGTAACTCGCACACCTGTAACATTTCTCTTGCATGATGAACTTCTCATGATGGCTTGTCATGCTGAAATCAAAGCAACACATCGGTTCACACCAAGGAGATCAATAAGTTCCCTCAATTGCTTTGGACGCTTTAATTCAATTAAGGCACGGTGTGTAGCACACACGGATTGAAGTTACCGAACGCGGAATCTGCCTTGATAGATGTTCGCTCTCGTGGTCACTTTCCACTCTCAAAACCGTTTTGACCATGGTTCCACGGGCAACAAAACAATCCCGCTCTCCCGGCTCTTGCTGGAGCTTTAAACCCCGTTTGTCATCGTCTATCGTCGTGGTTTGTTTGTTTGTTGGTGGTGACCGTTCGTCGTCTTTCGCATGGAGAAGGTCGTCGTGGGTCTCCAAAGCGTGGCGGTTGTTGCGCTTTCTGCGACGTGCGTGTACTACTGTCGCGCTTAGCAGTGTTGCAGGGGGGAAAGAAGCAGGCACATTAGAATAATTGAATTAAATGAGTCGGCGGTCTTTCTATGTGCTGTCGGGTTTGTTGTGCGCCTCCTTTTCCCATATCATCACCACACCAGAAGTGTGTGTGTGTGGGTTTGGGGTGGCGTTACTGATACCGCTCAACCCTGCAAGCAATTCTATTACCGGACCGGTACTGTTCACCAGGGTTCTTTGGGTGGAGTGGCGTGCGGGTACTGTCGTTATTACAATATTACTTCCTGGGAGCTATTTACAATCGAGGTCAAGGGTGTCGCGTAGAGGTGATTTTGTGTGCCGACGGCACCGGTCTTGGGTGGCGGTCTTGTTCGAGTAGGAAGGCAATGGCGCAGCTAACTCGCGTATAGTATGTGTGATGGTGGTACCAAGAAAGTACCCAGGGAGTTGATGGATGGAAGGATTTGCTTATATTTCTACGTACATATCAGGGTGGTGAGTCAATCCCGTATCTAATCGGCAAATTGTGGTTTTTTGAAAGCGTCTGTAATACCGAGTAGTGATTGGGAAATACCTGGACGTGGCAAGCAATAATGTAACCATGGCAATATTTGGTCAACATCTGGTGAACCACCGGCAGAGGCATCGTCATCCGCGTCGTCATCAGCGTATCTTGTCGTTCGTAGGTCGTTTCATGTTTACAGATATGGTCAACATTAGGCGTGATTTCATCATCATCATCGTGAGGGATAACCAGTAAAAGGACGTCAGAGTTTCATTTGCACACCACCACCCAGAAAGCTCTGAACTCCAACCCCAAGCGAAAAAAGCGAAAGTAAGATCGTGGGAGTTGTATTCTACCCGAGTAACAAACAGTCCCGGTCCCGGAAGAAATTTGCCTCCAGTCCAAGTCGTCGTCTCGGCGTGCAGTGCCGGTGCAGTGTGTCTAGTGCAAGCACAACGCACCCAACAGTCACGTGCGCGCTCTGCAACGTTGTGATGTAAAAACATCGCAGCATTTGCAGAACGGGTTTTCCCTCCCCCCAAAACACTCACTCAAAGACATCCGGGCCCAATTCATCGACCTCTCCTCCCGGCTATCGATTGCAGTTCGGTGCTTGTAGCTCTCTCTCTCTCTGTCTCTCGTCGTCTGAAGATTAGTTCTTTTGCGTGCGCAATTGCACAGTTGTTGCGGTTTCTCTCTGTCACTGCTAACCCAAAGGCGTAGGCATTCCGTGGCGCACGGTGGATTACGCATTTGAAGGGAATAACAACCAATAAAACAAAACAGATGAAGAAAAAATGGTTTACAGACGTTGCAAAACCGGCTACCCCCCATCGCCACAACACACAGGCTCAATGAAAGTTGCCCGGCATAGTTGTCTCCTTCTGTTCGGGGCGAAGAAGGGGCTGTTTCTGAGGTCTAACTCTAGTCTGGCACACTCTGGCCTTATGTATGGCACTAGGGCCCCTAAGTACGTCTGTCAACGCCGTTTGCTGCTGCCAGCAAGTGCTGGAGGACCGTCGGAGATGATCAACAGACGCAATCGCAGCGCAAGATTTTTAGGGTATCTTGTACAGCGAACGTAATGGTTCAGTGTAATGGAGCTCTTGATTGCTTCAAAAACTCACCGAAAAGCGCCCGCTACCGCCACCGAGATGCCGCTAATTAATCATAACCAAATTTACTATGCAATGGTGCAGGTCGTCCGGGACGGTCGTTCGTCTATCTAATCATTAGACTGAGCCGACGAGAGCGTGTGTGAAGAAACCGTTCGTATAAATAGTTTTGGACAAACCTCTGGGCAAGGTTTAATGAACTCCACCTATCGGGTGAAGCACCACCACCACCACCATCACCACCGGCTGTGTAATGACCCCCCGGGTCTTGTCCGGGTTCGGGTTAGTGTCGGGATGGAAACGCGTGGTTTTGTGGGTTGTTGTTAAGCCGGCACACGATCTTTGAACTTTGGACGACACCACGTGCGTGCTTGCTACTACAACTGGTCGTTTAAAACACGAAAAAACACACAGGAGGAACAATTTGAGGGTTTAAGTACCCATTTTTTGGGGTTTTCGAAACCGACACGTGTCGGGGCTTTGGTTTTTAATGTTGCTGGTGGTGCTGTTATCTGTTATTTCTGGCGTTGCTCCAGTTTAAGTTTTAATGGGCATTTCGCCGAGTGAGTGACTGGAGCAAAGCACACGCACACACTTTGATCCTTGGTTTGTGCCGTATGCTGCTTGAAAATCATTTAGCCAAGAAGCACGCACGTCCTTTTAATGGGAACCTCTTATGAGCAGTACTTAGTGCGTATTTCATATAATGCTTGATTGCGTACATCAATCATTCTGTGGGAAGTAGCGGTGCGTAGCCTTGCTTTCGTGAAGTGGTGTGGCGTACGATAAATCCCACTTGAGCGGATCAAGAACCTACCCGAGAGTGATGTGATAATATCTCGACAAGTTCTTGGCATGTGAGTCCTGTTTCTGGAGAAAAGTCCCCCACAAACCCATTCCTCAGATCCTGTGTTGTTGGGAGCTGTGGTGTGGTGTACTCTGCACCACATACATCAAAATACACATGTCAGTTCCCCGAGCAATTGTAGGCATCGCTGGAAAACAAGATTAAAGTTCACCAGCACTTGATATCGCCTACGGCCTGACGGTGATTGAGAAGTGCTGAATTGCCGGAGCACGGTTCCTCTCCCGGCGCACGGGGGCCCACACAATCTAAGCCACATATTGCTCTAGATTGCTCTTGGTGGTGGTGCTGGTCGGTGTGGTTTCTGAACCTAATTGCGTGCAATGTGCGTCTAAACAGATAGAGAGAGAAGAAGGGAAAGACAGACAAAGAGAGAGATAGATGGATCGAGAGAATGGAATCATAATGATTACGGCGCGATGCATGTGTCGACATTATTGTGTGTTGCGTTTTTTTTTTGCCGACTGATGATTGGCGTTGATTACGTCCTGATTTCCTGGCCCCGTTTTCACGTGTGTGAGTGTGTGTGTGTGTGTGTTGTCCGCAGCATGGAAAACTCTCGCTTTTTTCTTCTGTCTTACCTCGTCCAGAGCAGAACCGTCAGCACCATCGGGACCAGAAACTCCCGGATCAATCTTCGTCTCATTGTGACGGGGATTACTTGGTGTGTATGTATATATAGAGCACGCCACAAACTCTACAGCCTTTTTCTACGGTTCTAATTTATTTTCACTGCTTCGTTCGCTCAGAAACGTTCTATATGCCAATTGGGGAACAGTTTTCCACAAGATTCTACGCACTCTGAACGTTTCTTACACAGCAGCCTCACAGTCAAGGAACACAAACGGCACTAAATCTAAACATAAATGGTACAGTTGGGAGAAATTCGTTCACTTTCACGTTCATTCACTTGTACACACAGCACAACGACACTAGAATACCTAGGAACACACTGTAACAGTTGGTCACGAAATCACTGCTGCGGCACAGAACACTTCATCGGAATGGCGTGGTGTGGCGTTTGATGAGCCCGGTGGTGTACACTTTTTCTTTCTTTCTGGAATGTAAATAAGTAATCGATTAGGAAACACGCCAAAGCGCACAACAACATTCCTGGTTGTGTTGCTGGTAGCACACCCCTCAGGAATTCACACGGAGCACAGTCAAAGAATTACTAGATTCGTAGTGAGTTCAGGCGGTGAGAGCGCGAGCCTAGACAACGCTTAACAAGCGGACCCAGAACGCAACCAAGCGACGATGTTGCTTCGTGCACGGTCACCACGCAAGTGACGTTTGGCCGATAAAGTGCTACCGTGCCCCTCGGGGTGAATTTTGCCGAAGCCGCGCGCCGCGTCGTCACATCAGCCGTGTGCTGCCTCGTCGTTGTGCCGGAGGACTGGTGGACTGTTATTGCGAGGTTTTATGCTGCTACACACCACCTCCGCCACCGCGCGACGGCAAAACTAGTGTCGTAGTGTGCTCGGTGTGCTTCCCTTTCAAAAAAACCGCCCGATGCTGGCATTCGGATTTAGGATTACCAGCAAGGAGCAGGGGAGTTGTTGGGGAACCAAAAAGCCGAAGGAAACCGACACGGGCACACGGTGGTGGTGTGCATGTTTCACCGATTCAAACTCTAGTCGGTGTGTTTGTGTGAGTGTGTATGTTTTGAAGTTTGTCCACTTGCCGGCTTTTCCCGAGCGTGGAAGAAAAATGAATGCCACCAACCAAGGGTGGCGAGGTTTGCACTATTGGAGAATGGAAGGCTCCTGTCGCTCCTGCTCGCTGTGTCAACGAGAAATTGAAACCGATTTATTATTTTAAGACGCCTGTGTTTCCCTTTCACACACCGTCCCTGGCAGAAGAAAGAGCTCTTAGAAATGGCAAATTTGAATACGGCCCTTTTGCCCTTTTTTATTCCTGGTGTGCAGGTGAAGTTGTCGATTGCGAAAAAAAAAGAAGCGTGGAATAGAATTGTATTGGGACATATTCTTGGATGAAGGCAGCTACTCAAGCAGCAGCAGCAGCAGCAGCAGCAGTCAAGTGTGATTGATTCTTGTTGGGTTTTGTGTACTGTAAACTGTAAATTAAGCAGTGTTCGCGTTGCATTTGTTTACCTTTCACGGGTAACTTTATTTTCGCATGCGTATTTATTGCAACGTTATTATTGTTTGTTGGCTTTGGGGAGTGGTCCCCATAATCGGTACAGTTGCCCAAGGACGAGAGCGCACGATCGATTTCAACATTGCTAGAAGTCGTCACTGGCCGATTGAGGTTAGACTAAAGAAAAGCGGGGAATTAGTACCTAAGAAATCGGAAAAGTTTCTCTTTAACATTTTCCCTGCTTTTTAAAATCGCTCCTTAGAACCGGCATCGGCTTTTAGTGTAATTTGAAATGGTTTACCCCTTGCTAGTTTTGCGTTTTAAATAAAGTATTTTAAAAGCGCCAGCCCGCCAAATCCGTAAACTCCCCCGGATTAGCTCCATTCGGGTGGTGTCATTTGTGTGTCTCCACTGTGTAGCTTCGCACAAGGAAGGGCACCGTTGACCTTTCCGAAACTCCAGCTCACACCTTCCCGGGGCTGGTTATTTATTTATTCCGTGTCTCAGGCTAGCGTGTTGGTTTTTGCCTCTCTTTTGTTTCTGCTTTATAGTTGCCCTTGAGTGTCAGAATGAACCAACATAAAAAAAAGAACCAACAAAGTTTAGGTGTAAGGGGCTTCGGGGGAAACCGTTTTTCTTTCACCACCTTCATCGTCCTGTCGTCGTCCTGCCACAGACACCGAGCCAAGCAGCCGTGTCAGAAATTTGTCGTTTGTAGGATGATGATTTTGACTTGCACTTTTTTGCCGTTTTTGTTTTGTTTTTGGTTTAGTTTATTCTATGTGCGAGGCTTCTCGCCCAAATGAGTAAGCTGTATTCCGTGTGGCCGTTTGTTTTTGTCCGCCTCGGGGTGTCTTACCGGGTGTGTCTGTCTGTTGGCTTGTGGATGTCGTAAAATAATCACGATAGTCAAAATAGCTTTTCCAACCACGAACACATTAGCGTGGAAGCGGAGCAAGAGCCCTTGGAATTTTCCGGTTGCCAACCTGCAGCGGAAAAACGGAATAAATAGACAAATCCCCCACACACGCCACAAGTCGTGGCGGGGAGTGGCATAAAGAAGTAGCTAACCGCTAAACAGCCGGTGCAATGCCTGTACCGATATGGCGAGGAGTTTTTAGGAGGCCTGGTCGGTTCCAAAAACAAACGGCATTTTGCGTCCTCCAAAACTTGCTGTGGTGGGGCTATACCACCGAGTGAGAGTAATTAAATTATTCCCAGAGGGACCACACAGTAGTCCGCTGTGCGGGATGGGTCACTGTCCGGTTGAGGACACAACGGGCTCTCTGAAGTGTGAGGTGGAATATGATGTGTTGGTGCATGAACATAGTCGTCCCCCACTCACTGAAGCGCTTTAATTTGTAACATCTGCTAGCGTTTCGTCGTGAGACTTGCGAGAGACTTGTTTGACCAGCAGTACACAGTACAACTTGTTTTGTTTTACTTGCATTCCACATTTTGCTGCCACACTTCAATCTATTGGTGGTGTATCCTTCACATCTGTGCCCCGTGCAAATTTCAAACCCTTCGAGCCGCTTGGTTGTTGGCAAATGCTGCAGTCAATTGATGATGCCACCCATCAGCTTCGATTGTTTCGATTGATTAGCTGCTGGTGAGACACCACAGCACAAAGCGCGAGCACCGCACAGCAGTAACAACGACACAGACACAGACGAATGTGTGTGGTGGTGCATCCGCCAATTCTTGCGGCTGGAGCCCGTTTGGCGTGTGCAGACGAGCCCAAATTGGCCCGCCTTAATTGGTCCGAAGGCGAGAGAAGTTCTGGGCAGAGCGCAGAGGAAAGATCTTTATTGCATTGGGGTTTGCACAATACGACGCACCACAAGCCAGCGGCATTCGCATCTGCAAGATGTTAATTGAATTGTCCTCTCCTTAGAGCAAACTCTTCCCGCCTAAGATGATGTCTCATTCGCCAAGGATTTACCTCCCTGACCCATTCGGGACAGCTAACGATAACTAACGATGGACCTCTGGGAAACCAGCCTGATGCTCTTCTGGTTGATTTCCCTGAAGCACAGCCTCAATCACTCTTCAATCTCTAACCCGTCTTGTCTTGTGAGTCTCTTTCGTACGCATATTGTTCTGTGTTATAAAATATGCGTCTCGAGCGATTTAATTGCTTCCCGAGATCAATTATCTGCACCGTTTGCACAATAAATAAGCTATGGCAGCAAAATAAAAACCTTTCCAAACACACATCACACATCGTATTAGGTTTCGAAGTTGCGGTTTGGCATCCCATACAGCTGCAGAGTACAGTAGTGTAGTGCTGCAGTTGCACCGGAATATACGCTTTTGCATTCTCTATCTCTGCACAACCATCGGCTGAACTCAAAACATCAGAACCTTCAACTCTATACAACTATAGAGAGGGTGAGATGGCGGAAGAGGCTCAAAAAATGTATGAATTAAATCCGAAACCCCCTTCTGCCATCGCACTCGGAACTCCAGGGGCAGCAGCATAACATTCACCGGACACTCCTATCCGCATGAATATATGCATTCGGGGCTTTCTTTTCACGCGAACGCGAACAAACCAAAAAAGCATTCGAAACGCATTTAAACACATGCGAAAAAGTGGTAGAAATTGACCCCCTTCCCCTCTTTCTGTCCCGCATCGCGGACCGAAGGTTTAGTTGCCGTTTGTTGCCCGTGTTCCGTCCGATTGATGGCTTGTCATTTGCGTTTTCTGGGTTTCGGTTTCGATTTGTTGGGCTTTATTTTGCCCGCCTGTGCTGCTGGTTGAATGCCTGACTGCCTGGTGCTAGTTCTTTGTCCCCCGGCGAGAAAAGGGGGCGATAGTGAGGAGGAGGGAAGAAAGTTGACGCACCTTTTTTTTCGGGAAATGCATATACCGTGTACCCGGTTTTGGGTAGAGGCATAAAGAGCAGAAAGTGCGCGTGTTCTAATGGTATGCCACCCGCCACCTGCTTGCCGCTCCAATGCTTCTGTGTGTACGCTGTCCATCAAAAAATCATCACCATTCCCCAAGGGAACACTGCCGCGTTTTTTTTTTTGGGAGTTAGCATATGGAAAAGTGTTGGAAAAGTTGACGGGAAAATTGTTATTTGATACGGTGATGCACTATCATCATGCTTCATATACAGATTGGATTGGATTTTGGGTTCGACTCGCGGGCGTAGTATTCTGCCATAGTCCTAGGAAAGACATCTCTCAATGTGGATTTTATCGTTTAATTCAAAAAGATTAAAAGAACATCAAGTTTAAAACGATTGTTCACTACACTTCGTAAAGTAAATATAATTGCTTAAGCCCGGGTTAGAGCTCGAGTGAACATGAACGTGAAATTTTGTGTTTTTAGCTATATTTCATTGAATAATAATCAGAATATGGCTTATCGTACACCAAAAGAAAGGAAATTCAATTCCCCAGACTCTATTGAAACATATTGAAATAACGAATTAACTTGTGGTACTAATCCATATCATCAATTTAGTGATCCACTTTGTCTTTATGTCATATATTATCTCCAGGAAATCTTAGCATCAGAACATTAATTTCTTGCTAATGTAAATCAATCATAAGAGTGCTACCAAAAAAGTTGGAACTTGACTTCTCAAGAATTTGGATACAGTAACATAGATAAAAATCGTTTTGATACTGTCAAGAGTAGCTCTTGAAACGACAAGCAAATCGGTAAGCAAGAATCTTGAGAGTCGGATACATATACTCGGAAATCACTGTAGTATATGCATATTCTGTTCGGGTTTCCGTGATTTATTTTGGAATTTCTCAAGGAACGTACCCGAGAGAGATCTCCCTTTATATATGGATAATTTCTGATGTCCAATTATCACAATTCACAGACGGTACACAGATGTTCCTTCTTCTTATTTAGTAGGTGCTCTTGCCTATTTGTAGAATCCTGACCTAGGGGGAAATTATCTGTTCTGCTCTGGTTCTGTGTGCAAATCAAACTCCATTCTTGACGTCTGGCGAACTCTTCTCTATTAAGGTCATTCACAAGTCGTCGCCAGAAGCTTCTCGTTTTAACATCATTTCACCGAGACACAGACGGTGACGGCGGGAACTCCGGGCTGATCGTTGCATACATATTCCTACCGAAGTGCAAATGAATGGTGGATCGCACATTACCATCGGCGATCGCGAAATCGCGCAATGCTAAATTTATTCCCCAGCAAGAGGAGTGTGATTTTCGAACCCGTCCGGTCCACTCGGTCACTCTAGAAAAGGGATGTGTGAGATTGTTCGCGTTTAATATAAACAGAACACGCAATTTACTCCGCCAATTGACTGTACGATTAAGTAAGTGCACAGTGGAGTGGAGACGAGTCGACCCTGGCGCACAAACTCCTCTCCTCTGACGGGCTTTGGTTTTTGATCGCGTTCCGTACGGCTTTTGACGTAAGAAACACACGAACCTCCTCCTCTCCCGGTCGACTTTGACTGACGCGGGGGTATTGGTTGGGTTTTTTATTGCTCTATCTTTTTTACCCCATGTGATACGCGCGCAGGGGCTGGTCGTGTGAGGTCTAAGGTCACTTTGGTGCATCGAATTGCATATATGTGTATGTGGCAGGGTAATCAGGTGTTCGAATTGATTACATGTACACACACACACAGCTGTGCGGGGTTTCTGCCCCACAGGAATCTTATCTTTGGTGGTGAACCATTCGTGTGGTATCTGATAAGCGCCAACTCCGAGGTAAGAAATGAATGGCATAACCCCCATGTGTACGCCGTAAACAGCCTTTGACGCATACTTCGTCATATTTTTAGGTGCTAAAATCACTACCGCCATTGCTTGCGGCGGCGTGTATTTCGTCACGAGACGATCGGATGATGCGTTTCCTGCTAATTTCACTTTTCAATAAACGCACAGGTGCGTCAGAGAGGAGAGAGAGTCAGAGATCTCTATGAAAGAGAGAGAGAGAGTGCATGAGAGAGCACAGGATCAGGCGATCTTTAACCTATATTTTTGTGCGCACTTGTAAATGGAGCGCTTGCACCGTTGCGCATACAATTATCCATGAACTTGTAAACTCTACAACACATTCATCTCCAACACGCTGTGTTTGAGCCATCACAAGGTATCGGTTTAAGCCATTGTTTTATGCGGTTCGGAGGCCATACAAGACCGAGACCTCTGCGTCTTCTGCTTCTTCCTTCTCTATCTCATTTTCTCACTCGTTTGCCCTTATTGTTGCCTTCAAGGGCTCGCTGTGCTGGCAGAATTTTGACCGCATTCTACCGATAACCTCACACAGAAGGAATGAAGCCTATTTTCCACACGCGAACTTAATTTTTAAAGAAAAAAAATCACACACCTAGAGAAAGCCTCTCCGACCGGTAAGATGGTGCACTCTATGGTCACAAAGTAAGCGAAGAATAAAGCAAGAAAACACGCCACAAACCCTTACACAAAATCCGTTTCTACCACAGGTTAATGTGTTCCGGTTCCCCAGAGGGATGCTTTCTTTTGTGGTTAATTTTTGATCGCTGCGGATCAGCACAAAGTGTTCGGGGTTTATGTGGCTGCCTCCAATGTCCGGGCGTGTTTCGCTACGGGACCACTGAGGCAGCAGCGTACAACGAAACTCACATTCACGTCACGATCACGTTCCGATTACAACTATACACGCAGCTTGGTGAGATGTTGGCACAAAGCCCTCCAACTCTGCCGGTTCATTTGCCAGTACACGTTGCACAGTGGGCTGTTAGGAAGAACATTCGTGGGGAAAAAGTAATATTTTTAGGGGGAATGAAAATGGATTCATTGCTCAAACGATTGATTGATTTGTAGAATAGCAAGCAATTAGAGATTTTCCTGTATTTTTTAAAATAATGTTTAATCTCTGTAGTTTTATAGGTTATAGAGTTTTATGGTTTAAATTATTTATAGGATTTTGATTGTCTCCTGGAAAAGATGGAAGTAAAGAATTCGAAAGTCATGTTTATGAATTAAAATATTGGTTTGGTGGAATAGAATACACTAAATATGTAATTATTTTATTTCAATATCGCTTCATTTTTCTGCATTCATCAGACATGTTTCCTGATCTATGTAAAATGCAAACTATTTTATTGTAAAATATTTCATTTATAAATTCAAATTCAAAATTACAATTTTTTATTTTTCAATAAACAAGTTGAACATTTTTCCTCTGTTGATTTGTACGATTTAACCCCCGCAAACTGCCATTGTGTGTGCTGGATGAGGGTGGCTTTCGTTCCAACACGCACACCACTGTGCACGGAGTGAACTGATGATGATGATCAACCCTGAACACGTTAAGGTTTACGCACCAGCAGAGCTCTCTCGCTGCTAATGGCAGCATGTTTCACAGTTCTGAAGTAGTGGTGGTGGTGGTGCATCTAACAAACGAACCAACACACCGACACGAAACCAAACAGTAAGGGAGTTTCTACTTCGAATGAACACCAACCGTTAAATGGATTTACGTGCAGAGCGCATAAACCTACGAACAAAGTGTTCATTCTTTTCACTTTTATTTTGTGCGTTACTTCTGCCCTTTTTTTTTCGTGTGACAAGATTTCATGCATTTTTTCTTACATTTTCGCACTCATATTCGTTTACTTCGCTTGTCATAAAGGATCAACCTTGACACAGTTTAACTGATCATGCTGAATGAACAGTTGCGTTTCTGTTGACAAGATATCTCGAGGACACACAATCGTTCGTTTATTAACAACAACAATTATAAGAAAATTATATTATCAATTAGGTACCTTTAATGGTGCTAATGAAATTACTTTTCATTATATTTGCAACAAAAGAAATGCCTTTCTCTCTCTCCCTGTATTGTCCCCTCGTGTTTACACCACACTGCAGCACTAATCGGGCACAAATCAAAGCAAAAGATTGAATAAGTGGGAAAACCGCGCCTGTTTTTTTGGTCGCCTCTTTGTCCCCGACGCATCTCAATTGAATTGTAATTCGTAACGAAATTTATGGTAATCCCCCTCTTCCCTATCGGGCCGGGGATAACAAACCCCACCCGGGCACGCCGTGTGTTGCAGCCGCCGCCACCCTGTCGTGTCGATTAATTGTTACCGCAAGCAAATTTTTGAACATAGCACTAAAATCCAACGACCCCTTCTTCCACGTCTGTTGTGTTTTTGTATGAGTTTTGTCCGTAGTTCTTCATGTCCTGCGGCGCATTTTCGGTTGGTAAATATTGTGCCAAAGCCGAACCCGAATGTCGGGGTTTTTGTTGCGCGCGAATGGTACGGCGAAGTACGTGTAAATGTTGAAAAATGTAGTGCTGGCGTTTTGTGGTCTATCACGTTTTTCAGTCGCGTGTAGGTTTTAGTGTAGCTAATTTTAGCGTAATGTCGGTGGTGGGACAACCCAGCAAAGAATTGCGAACCAGAACGACACCGTGTCGATAATTGATGAAGAAACGGATCGATATATTTTCCGGTGATGCTGGCTACGAAGAGTACACAAACTGCGAATTCATTTTGTACGAAAATTATGAACGAAATCAAACAATATATATATATATATACCAAAACTATTATTACGTTGAGACGATCTATTAAATAGATACACTGACTTTTATAACGCTGGACTTGACTCTATTCTCGATCGTGATCGATTAATTTTGAAGTAAGAATTTGACCATACACTTGTGTGTCCAGCTTGAAAATCCTGTATAAAACCGTCTGTTACAAAAAGATTCAGAAGATGAAATTGTACGGCTTCCATTACCTACAAAATAAAAGGATATAGAGTGATTAATTAATTTATTATTTATTTACTTATTAGTCCGTCTTCTACGACCTAACTAAGATGATTTACAATACAAAATTAATGAAAAATCAAACCTTTTTTATTGTAGAAATTCAATTTGCTTCCACGGTTAAGCCGTAGTCGTTGATTTGAAGCACTAGGTTTAAATAGGACTATTACGAATAATTTTATGATATCATGCGACACAATTGTGATTTTATCTAAATTTTTCGTAAAATTAAAAGAAGGAAATGTCTTTAGATGCTGCATCGTAATGAATTTGGAAATTATGGGTTTGGGTACACTTTTATTTTGGAAATGATGACTTTAAACATTTACGATTTGCAATAAAATTCTAAGTAGAGTCGTACAGTATAAATAAACTTCTAAATGTTAATTGCACTCCGACCATCCATTCGCTTTGGTTGGTCAGCAGCTTTTTAATTTGGCTGCATTTTATAGCTCTATTCCCCCTGCGATATCTTCGATTTTTGCCCGATACCCCGTGTACCGATTGCTCATCTATCTGATCGGCGGCAATATCATCCCCATCGGCAAAAGGGACAGGCACGGGTGGATGAAGATATATCGTACGCAGAATTATTTGCTATTTTTTCCACATCTACTTCCCTGTTTCGCCCTATATGCAGCTCTGCATCACATGGGGTGTGAAAAGGGGAAAACTTTGTTATAGTTCATAGTGGTGCCTGTCGTCCCGTGAGTGTGTTAGTGTGTGTGTGCATCTCTGCTGCATAAAATATCGGCGTCGCATTCGCCGATCCATCCCCGTTTCTGCTCTACTTCTGTCCTTTCGCTTCCACTGATCGATAGGGCGAAAAAATCAATTTGCACAAGAAATGTCGTTTCGTGTGCGCGCAACCAGCAAGCTGAATTATTTGGTTTTCAAGCGCAGGAAAAACATTGCTGTGTCTATCTGTGTCGGGACTAAACCCCTAGTTGGATAGTTCGATTTTACCGGAAGTGTCTATATCCTTCGCCTGTCTCATGAAAGACAAACGAACTGTGTTTTTAGCATATTTTTCCTATTTTTCCTTGGCCTTGACGCCTTTTAAACAAGTTAGTTTATGGAAGCTACATTCAGCGGGAAAACAATCGGTAAGGGATCGGGATTTGTTTGTCTTCCTGTGTTAGAATCCCAAAACACGACACTCTGGTTCCATGGGTGGGTGGGTGTTGGTCGTTAAGTCTGGGCTTTATTCAGCATTTGCCTGATTTGTCAACCCTTGGATGGCCAACGCGGAAAGATTAGTCGGCGCAGTTAGTCATAAACTAAGCAGTGAAATATCCTGATTGATTAATAAAAAGCAGCAATCAAATCAACTGCAATAACTCTTCTAGCGGATACATTTATTGGAGCATAACCATTTCAATTAAATTCACCGAGCTCTGTTGGAAGTTTGCTCTTCCGGAATATGCGAGTGCGAGGGAAGATTCGTTGAAATTGTATTTAGCTATATCCTAACCAGCAAATGCAAAAGCCTTGCCACTCGACGATCCCTACCAGGGATGGGTTAGTCTGTCTGGGCTTTTTCGTATCGTGTTGAATTATTGGCATCTTTCGATTTTGCACACGATTTATGATTTTCGTGCCTACCTTCCTAACAAAACCCGCAACGGGGGAGGCAACGGCTACAACATCTATCTATTTACGTAGCACGAACCTCGAATCAATGACGGAAGTTAAAGTTGAAACTATGCTAAACGGAAACATCGCGACAAAGACACGGATGTGTGCTCGTGTTTCTCTGTCTGGTTGAGCATACAATAGTTTTGTTCCGGTTTGTTGGATGAGGGTAGGCAACATTATTTCTGCCAAGTAGGAGGAAATTTGATTCAAACCCTAGGCTAGGTGAAAGTTTTGAAGTGAATTCTTGACTCCGGAATCATCCATAATGGTCAAATTGTTTGTTTTTGAGAATTTTAAGTAAGAGGATTGAGACATTTCATTAGGATTGTTTTTGTAAAAAACTTTAATATCTTTGTAAAATAAAACTTTAATATCTTTGACGATATACTTTATAGTTGAAAACTACTACCAACTTAGAGACTTGATTAATTCTTTAAAAATCGGCAAACCAATAAATATATTTTAATTACAATTCAATTGTTGATAATATGACTAGAATGGAAGAAATGAATATTTTCAATTCTAAATAAAGCGATGAACTCACATTCAAAAATAGATGGCAACGAAGCAAAAATATTGGTGTCTTAGAGACATAAATTGTGACAAGTTGTCAACTATTTGTACCTTAGATACAAAAATTGGTGAATTACAGGTTAAATTTGCGGGTTAACGAGTGATACGATCATATCCACCTTGCATAGACTTATTAGGCTTATATACCGGTTCTAGATCAGTTATTGTGTACACAGATTTGGCTGTGAGCTCACATTTTGGAATCAAACTACGTCCGTTTATTATTTTAAAATATTATTCAGCATATTGTACACCATTTAACACTATTGTAGAGAATTCCATGCTTAGTCACGAATATCTTTCTTCCTAAAAAGGAAATAATCTCTCTTGGGATCGATCAAGAGAAGGGAAAGTTGTGTGAGTGCGTGGGATAAAGCATAGATTACCACCAACTGGTATGCTACCATAGGTCTTCATAGAGTTGTTCAAAAGACCGTCCCGCATTAGAAAAGACGAACCCGACCGGACCCCTATGCAATTCTAACAGTTCACAATATCAAACCAGCACCAGCGTCCTCTGCGCCTACATGTGTGGAGGAGGGGTGTCTGCACGCAACCGTCATCATCCGAATGGTGGTTTGTGCACCGCTTTTTCGCTAATGAGTGTTCGTTGGGTGATTTGTTCGTTGGGTGATTTGGGTGAGTGTTCGTTGGGTGATCGTTTCAATTAGTTTTAATGTGACGTCGGCGTAACCCAATCTGACCGTGAACTTGGCCCCTGTGTGGTGCTGGTGTGGTGCTGTAGGCTTCGGATGAAGCAAGAAAACAGCAGAAAAAATGGTACTCGAAGGGTCGGTGAAAATGGTCACGGGGTGATAGGGTGGGCTGCACTTTGGCTAGCAGGAAGAGGGGAGTGGCAGCATGTGCATATTCTCCCTTTTTTCGAGTCTGTCACGATTTCCCAGTATGTATGTGCTGTAGGATGCATTTTATTTCGAAACCAACGTGTGCTTGGGATGTGCAACGGTGACTGCATACTTTTCGGCGCAAAAGGGTAACGATCCGTTTGGAATGGGTTTCGCTTTTTCCGGCCGCTCATCGAGCGGGGACGATGGGACCACAAACAATACGACTGCGTGCGTGTACGACTTTTGAACTGTAGCTGTAAACGTTTTCCTGTTTAACGCTTCAACAGTACGCACGCACGCACATGCTGCTCGGGGGGGACACACAAAGGGAAGGAACCGAAAAAAAAATGAAGCGAGAACTCATTCCATAAGTCAAACAATCCATTATTTTACTATCAGCAGAAAAATGATGCTTTTTATGTGTGTTGGGACAATGTTTTGTAGAAAATGGCATCCCGTTTTGCCCTTTTTGCATTTAATCGCGAGGGATGATGACTCTTTATGATTTGCAAAAGCTGACATGCCTTGCCCCCCACTCTTGTTCTCCGTTGTTTTTGCATGACAGAACAAAACCTGACATCGCCCCCCAATGTTGAGCGTGATGATCAGGAGTGGAATATTAATTAGAAAAATTCAAAACGCTCCGAAAAGGTTGCGCTAGAGCTGCCTAATAATATTTATTACTTTCTAAGCAATTAAACACTATGAATGGTTTTTGTGAATGTTCTACCGATTTACAATCAACTCAAGCGTAACACCACGTCCCCATTAGGTGATGGTACACGTTAAACCATATGGAGCGGCTAGCGTACCATTCCCATCAACCCCCAAACACTAGCCCAAAGTGGCCCTGTCTGTCTGGACGGTGCCAACTGTGTGAGCAAAAAGTCATAATTGCCTCCTGTATGTGAATCCGGTGGCGGCACAACCTTTTTCAATATTTATCATATTGGCACCATCGGCGTTCCCGAAGGACACACCGACACTTTGCAGCGCGCGGGCCGCGGTCACGAGAGGTGTTGGTGCTATTATGTACAATTGTTCTGTCGCTTTGTCGTTTGCCTAACACAACAACAAAAAAGAAAGGGGGCCAATGTTGTTGGACATCTCCCGCATATGGTTGTATCACGCGCGCGTTATGATTTTTGCCAGTGTCCGCTGTGCATACATTTTTCAATCGATCGGTGTCTGAGACACCATCACCGTGCAGTCCCCGATACCTTCACTCACCGATGATGGCGATGCTGATGACCATCGGTAGGAGCAGTAGCAGCCACCGACAATGATAAGCGACCGAGATCTCCCAGGCGGTAGTCGGTAATTCCCCTGCTGTAGGATAGGCATCGAATGACACAAAACCGGGCCCGGAAGTGGGAGAAGAGTAGACGTGCCCGAATCCCTGACAGATGTTTGTTTAATTAGACCATGCCAAAGCTCGGAAGGTTGGAGTTTGGTTTGGAGGCACTGGTTTTGGTTGCGGGCGAGACTCGTCGGCTCGAAACCTTCCAATCCGAACCGATTTCCATCCACCAGGGTAAGAAGCCGCTTACTCTTTCCCTCCGGTAGATTTAGCAGCCGTTCGGAATGGTTAGTTGCTGCGCCCGGAAGTTGAACCGATACACTTCATAAACCTTCATTATATACACTTTGGCAAAGAGGAAGGGCCAACCGACTGTGCCTGCAATGGCCATTGTACCATCGCGCTCATGCGACACAACAGCTCTATGGGAGGGCTAAAGTGTGAGTTCAATCAAGCAACTCGACTCGGTGTGAGCGCCGGCCACCAGCAGGAACAAGAGGAAATCAATTGCAATACACCGGCATTAGGAGGGGTGTTGGTAGTTTCTTCCCTTCCTGCAATGTGTATGACTCTTTACACGCGCGGCAAGTGGCAATTGGAAAACGGTACAGATGCTGCGTTTTAGTGCTTTTGATAAAGGTATGGGAAATTCAATTCCAACGGGACAAGGTTTTCGGTGTGCACGGTATGATCATAATCTTCAGTTTTACTGACTTTCTCCCAAGACGAGGACACGTTTTTTGAGGATCTGTCTGGGCGATTAGGCCGATTGGTTGAGACAAGACAAATTAGTGTCGTTTGTGATAGTACCCAAGGACCTGTTCAAATGAAGTAATAGGAGATTTAAATTTATTGCTTTACCTCTTTATTATGCACAATTTTGAATACGGAATTCACCGGCTCTAAGATGTTCTTCAACAGCTGTTACAGGGTTTTCCAGTTTCGAATGTAAACGTTGTTCCACCGCGTGTAAAATGTTATTCCACGTCGATCTTACATTTCATTTTCATCACAATAATTTGTAATTTCATCAGCATAATTTTCAACACCTCGACTGTCAACGGGTGATGCGAACCGGCGGCATACCCCGGTGAAAAATCTATGGCAGCAGCTCGTCGAGGGTTTTCCAAGTCAGTTTCGAATGTAAATATTGTTCTTCACCGCATCCTAGATGTTTTTCAACAGCTATCAAATGGTTTATTTCTTTCAGCATGAAATTTCAGTTTCAACACATAACAAAGAACTGTCAAACTCAATCCAGCTTGAGTCGTGTTGAAAATCATGCTGACGAAATTAAAAATTATGTTGAATGTCAGATCGATGTGGAACAACATTTTGCATGTGGCGAATAACAATGTTTACATTCGAAAGTGACTTGGACAATCCTGTAAAAGATGCCAAAATGCCAAAATGATAAAATTTCAGTTCTTACACATGATTTTCAACACATCACTAAACACAGTCAAACCCAATCCAGTTTGAGACGTGTTGAAAATGATGTAGATGAACTGAAAGATTACTGTGATGCAAATACAACATTTGACAGCTGTTGAAAAACATCTTGCAAGCAATGAAAAATGTTGGATACATTGAAAATTGATTCGGAAAACCCTGTAAAAAGCTTCAAAATGCATATAGTATTCATTTTGAAAATGTTGTACAAATCTTGATGAGCTGAGACTTCAAACGCCCGGTGAAAAAACGATGGCAATAGACTGTAGAAATGTTGAAAATTATGCTGAAGATATTAAAAATTATTATGATGGAAATGAAATATCAGATTGATGTGGATTAACATCTGGCACGTGCCTGAATATCAATGATAACATTTGAAAGTGATTTGGAAAACCCTGTAATCAAGGACGATTTGTTGCACTAATCAGTTTCGGCTCAGACTTCAGTAAGATAGCAATGGGATTACAATTGTTTAAACTTCATTTTGAAAATCTTCTCTGTTTCCTCCTTTCCATTCGCAGTACTGCAACGGTGGCGATCTGGCGGACTATCTGGCAGTAAAAGGAACCCTCAGCGAAGACACCATTCGACTGTTCCTCGGTCAACTGGGTAAGAGGCCAATTTCGGCGGATAAATCACGCCCTCTCCTAAAGCGTGAGGAGACCATAAACTATAAAACCAAGCCCTCAGAATCTAGTATTTCGGAGGTGTGGATTAAACTACTCGGTTCGCTCCCCTTGGAAGCATTCTACCATTTTTATGAAGCACGTGCGCCAGGTGTAAATACACCCCATTAGAGCGTACTTAATGCTTTTTTTATGGGTCGGACGTAAAAATATAACGATCTCTTGAGGATTCTCTTGAATATCTCGTTTAAAAAGTAATCATTTTAAAAACACCTTTAAACTTCCATATCCTACGGAGTGAGCGAGTGTGT
The DNA here is from genome assembly GCA_008817895.1 of Anopheles fontenillei. Taxonomy (NCBI): domain Eukaryota; kingdom Metazoa; phylum Arthropoda; class Insecta; order Diptera; family Culicidae; genus Anopheles; species Anopheles fontenillei. Next base: position 65,481 of record VTWG01001535.1, on the reverse strand, counting down.
AGTGCATTGATGACGTGTGTTCTATTGGTCCAGTACTAAATTTCGGTTGTTTTTTGTTGTTGTTGCTCTATCTGTTCGTTTCCACAGCAAACGCTATGAAGGCCCTGTACCAGGCAGACGTTGTCCATCGGGATCTAAAGCCGCAAAATATACTCCTATCACATAACTGCGGCAAAGGATTGCCCATACCATCGAAGATTACGCTTAAGATAGGTAAGGGACTGTGTGTTTCGGGACACGGTGTCCATGTAAATATGTAGAAAATTGAAATACTCTTATTTACCTACCTACCTTTTGTCCCCGGTGATCACTTTCAGCCGACTTTGGGTTCGCCCGGTTTCTACAGGATGGAAATATGGCCGCAACCCTGTGCGGCTCGCCGATGTATATGGTAAGTCGCGGTTTGTCGTTGCGGAAAAACTAATTTAATTTTCATTTTCGCTATCTCTCCCCCTCTCTCTTGTACAGGCTCCTGAAGTGATCATGTCACTGCAGTACGATGCTAAAGCAGATCTCTGGTCGCTGGGCACCATCGTGTTTCAGTGTCTGACTGGGAAAGCACCATTCCAAGCCCACACGCCGCAGGAGCTGAAAATGTTCTACGAAAGGAACGCCAATCTGGCCCCAAAGTATGTCTTTATGATAATCCCAGTTTTGATCGAAATGAATGCATTCTTACACGTCCATCCAATTTCTGGACTTCTAATTTCCATCTAGGATTCCATCCGGTACCTCCAAAGAGCTAACGGACCTGCTTATGGGGCTGCTGCGCCGTAACGCGAAGGAGCGTATGAACTTTGACACCTTCTTCAATCATCCCTTCCTGCAGCGGGCCGAAACACCGCAAGGTAAAAATGGTTTGTACTCTGTTATCGGTTGCAAACAAAAGGAGCGCTTAATAAAACGAATCACTTTCGCATTTTCATTTCCGCAGATCCAACACCAACACCGTTCGGGGCGACGGGCAAAGTCAGCAGTCCGCATCAGAAAACGGCACCCATCACACTGCAGCAGCAGAACCAGCAGAAGCTGCATCACCACCATCACCAGCAGCCGAGCAGTCAGCAGACGGTGCAGCACCACGACCAACAGCAGCAACACATTAATCAACAACTGCTGCTGCAGCAGCAGCAGCAGCAACAACTGCATCATGCCCAACAACAGAAGCAGCAAATGCAGCAGCAAAAGCAACACCATCTGCATGAGCTGGCAAAGAAGCAGACGGTCGAAAACAATAATGGTAAGTAAGGGTGAAAATTTGCGATATTTAATAAGGAAAATAACCACAGCAAAACGAACACTTTCCCAGTGTCCTCATGTGCAGTTTTAATGAATGAAAATACCATCGTACTTCCTCGCGATTCGCTGACCGCTGCTCGTTGTCCAACGTGAATTTCCTTTCTTTCTTTTTTACCCCCTCCTCTTTCGTCCACCTTCGGTCGTTTGTAGATGCGGTCGGTCGCGGTCACGGTTAGAACAGAAGCCAACCGAATCATGTACAAAAATAACCACTGCACTTATCTGCTGCAAGTGTTGCCTGCACAGCAACGCTTATGCCGCCGCCTTGGTTTGTGTGATCAAAATGCATTACCCATCAATATGTGTGTGCGCGTATTCAGCCCGTTGGTGGTGGTGGTTGTGATTTTTCCGTAATATCATTCCCCGCTGACAGTAGCGAGGGATCGTTGAAAAGGTTTTAATATTGCTGAAGTAACTGTTGCCATTCCGCTACGGGAAAGCGTATCAATTTTGCTTTTATTTCTATTGAAGTGCGTTTTAAAGAGTAGAAAATGTGCTGCAATTGTTACCATAGTTGTATTTAATATGCTTTTTTCCTTTCTTTTTTTCTTTTTCCTTTCTCAGTGCCGATCGCTGAGCTTGATGACAGTGTGGCAACGATCAGCGCGAACCATACATCCAACAGCAGCCCCGAAGAGTCGGATGATTTTGTCCTAGTTCCGAACAATATTCCGGTCGATCCCGCCCATGGTGGTAGCTATGACAAGAGGTGTGTAGTTTAGCGCAATTTCCGTCTCTCCATCGACTTACAATTTACAATGAAACCATTTTTGTTTTGCCCTGCCAGTAAACCAACTCGAGTGCCTCAACCGATGTCGCAGGCTCAGGCGAGTCCGCCCCGACCCAGCACGCTGCCGATCTCAGAACCGAAACCCGTCCCAACGGCTGCCCGAAAAGTGTCCCGTGCCCAAGCGCAAACGCCTCCAAAGGTGTGTGTGTGTGTTGCAAATATCGCTTTTGCTCTCCCAAGCTCCGTGCTAACGCTTCCAGCTTTTCTTCCAGAACAATTCAATACCCCGATCGGAGCCTATTAATATGAAGCGATCGGAAAATCGTGGCAGCAATTGTGATATCCGATCGATTTCACCACCGGCGGTACAGTTTGCCATCGGGACGCCACCGTCCTGCGGTCGGCGAAGATCGACATCCGGTGGCTCGCTGTCGGAAACGCCACCGCCGCCCAGCTGCTGGACGGTGAGCCCCGGCTCCCACCAATCGCCGTTGCGCCGCTCCGGCACCAGCTCGCCCGTGATGAACAATGCGCTCTCGAAGCTGCCGGCCCTCGGCAGTCCGACCACGCTGATGGGCGGTGTGGAGAATAACAACCACCATCACCATCACCACCACGGACACCCGCTGACAGCGCGGGCCTTTACGCTGCCGGAGCTGGGCGCCGCCGGAGGACTGCAGAGCTACCTGGACGATCACACCATCGACGATCATCCGATCAATTTCCACGCACCGGAGCTGCACGCGGAAACGTTGCTAGATGTAAGTTCGGTCGGTTTTTGTGGAAGACATTTTGGGATGATTGATGAAACGGTAATTATGTTTGTTTTTCTTTCAGCGAGATCATAACGAAACGCTGGCCAAGCTGAACTTTGTCGTTGCACTGACCGACTGCATACTGGACGTGGCCGACTCGCGCTGTGCCCCGCTGTCCTCGATGATGCTGGCCGATGCGCAACCGGTTCCACCGCACCAGCCGGAACACTGCAAGCGGGCGGAACGCTTGGTGCTGCTGGTGCGAGCGCTCCATCTCCTGTCGGCCGGTATGAATCTGGCGTCGGCGCAGATCCGGGCCGGCAATCTGAAACCTTCCAACAGTGTGAAAAACGGTACGATAATGGTGCTACAAAAAGAGAGTCCCCGAGTTGTAGATAATTAATTGTTTGATTGTTCATTGCAGTGTTAACTACCATGCACGCAAAGTATCGCTCAACGCTGATCGAATCCAAGAAGCTAAACAGTGCCGGGCTGCTGCAGCGCGCTAACGCGAGCAATATAACCGCTGATAAAATCATCTTCGAGTTTGCGCTGCAGATGGTTCGTATTGTTTTGGGAGCGCAAAATTCGCGAAACGGCTTCAAACAAGCTTTAACAAACCCTTGTTTCTTCTTTTTGTCCATCCAAACAGTGTCAAATGGCAGCCGTGGACGAACTTTTCAACAAACCAGCTGAATGTTTCCCGCGGTACCAGTCGGCCCAGATTTTGCTGCACTGGTTGGCGCAGAAATCGAAACACCCGCAGGACAAGATACTGCTCTCGAACTGTAAGTAATCGTAAAGGTTACTTTTTTCTTTTCGAATCGAATTTATTAAATTATCTAACGCATTGAATTACAACGATTCACTAACTCGCACTTTGTGTCCGTAGACAAAGAGGCCGTGGAAAAGCGACTGTACATCCTGAAGGGCCAAGGCTACATCTACACCACGGATGAGCTCTCCTGAATGCACTGCGGTGGATGGTGTATGACGAGCGTTCTATCAGCGACCATACCCTCTATATCTTCACGTTAATTAATTAATGATAGAGAGACGATTTGCTTTACTTTCTATCCTTTTGGGGGTTTCTTTTTCGAAACTATTCAATTGTGTTTATCTAGTTTTCTTTGTTCAAAAGCAAACAGTGTAACGAGTGCATATAATATGATTATACAACGTTGCATTCGCAAAATATCTTTCAGAATCATGCAGAACAGTGGCAGATTGTTTTTTCCCCCACTAATTTACACAAACATTTCGCGGATAAATAACAGCAGATTATAACAAATAATCGCAAATAAATGCTATAAAAAAAGGAGCAATCAAGAGCACATGCTCGTCGGTGGTGTACTTTTCCTCGAAATGTATTGTAATGTAAATAACAGTAAAGCATTAAAGCGAACAATACCGAGCAAACGCGGAATGCGGGATATAGGCAATGATATTCGTTGCGAGGACATTCGATACACTACCCCGTACCAAAAACCAATCGCCACCGTCGGTTATTTCGAACGAAAGGTGAGGAGGAAAACAGCATTACGCGTGAGTGTGTGTGTGTGTGGGTGTGCTAGTCAACAACAGCCACGCGTATGTAAATAGGAATGGCTTTGATTTGAATGATTTCTAAAACAAGCAAACAAAAAATGCCAACATCCACTGTACTAGATGCCACACAACACGCTGATCGTTCGGAATCATTGCTTTCCATTTGAGGCCTAGACCTAGTGGGGAGTGGAAAAAGTAGACAAACAACTGCTTCAGAGTAACTGCGCTTAAACATTTAACCAGCTACAGACAGAAGGTTTGCGAAAGAAAATGCGTATAAAAATTCAAAAGTAGCACGAGAAATAAAGCAACATGAAATAAAATCATTTCAACTCCAAATACCCAGAATAAGCACGGAATGTGAAGTAAGCGGTTGGGAGCGCGTTACATTAGATAAATTCGTATCACCACCTCGAGCAATGTCGTGCACGATCGATTAAAAATGCTTAAAAGGGTTTTCCAGGAGTTCACTTAGCTGTGGGACACTTTAATGACTCTTTCTTAAGTGAAATGAACTTGATGTAATGGGAATTGAACTCTATAGTACTCTTGTTGGACAAATCCAATAGGAATTTAGAAGGATCCTTTCCAAAAAGGGTACCATAGAGTCCAATTTCCATCATTTGAAGTTCACTTCCTATAGGAAAGATTCAAGCAAGAGTCCCACAACTATGAGAACCCCTGCAAAACCCTGTATACTGCTGTACAGAGCACTTGCTTGTATGCAATACGCAGCTGTTGCTTGCGTTCCTTTGCCGCTTACGCCAATAACCAGTACAGCAGTTTGAAGATAGGTATCGTTTGTTTATTATGCTCATATTATACATCAAACCATTGATTTAAGTGCATCACCATCATCATCATGATCAGGAGAGGTTTATTCGCTGTATATTATAGTATAAAGTTTGAGATGAAAAGTGAACAACCGGGAAAGCAAGATAGGTTGAGAAGAAAGAATGAAGAACATGTATGAATCTGTTGCTGGATTGTATGCTTTTTTTTGTGCTGGGTTTGTGTTTAGAACTAACACAGGAAAGAAGTCCCGTGATACTTGTGTGTAGACAAAAAAAAAAACAAAGCAGAGAAAAAAAGTATCATAGTACAAATGAACGGGTTTATATAATGCGCGGCAGCACAAGGCAGGGACGAGTCAATGTTCTTTGATGTGTGTGATCTTTGATCTCTGAACCTATGCACGGTAACCGGTAACCGTTCGACACGAGAGAAAACACTAAGGTTACGATCAGGTTTATAATAATAATAGAAAAGTGCGACGGAGTTTAGTTGTAATGATACAAACCTCTAACGATCGCTTCGTCTAACCAAACCGTGCGCGCAACATGTGCAACAACATCATCGTCACCGTCTGGCAATACTCGACTAGTCTGCGGTTTTAATTTGAAAACCCGGTTGAAAGGATGAGAAAACATTATGTCTGCAGTGCTGTGCAGCAAACCAGAATATTCCATATGCTATCCTTCCGGATGGTGTGGCAATAGATGGGGAAAGAAAGAGACTAGAGATTAAACTCAGTTCGCTGCTACACTCAATTTGAGAGAAGGGACCCGTGTACCGGTCTTGCACAGTGACACCTCCTGTGAAGCAATGTAAAGGAGAGGAGGGAACCCCCCTTTTTCGGGTGAATCATATACTTCCGATTGGTGTAGGGCAGAGAAGAACAGAAAAAAACGAATAAAAATTAACTCCACCATCATCCGCGCGTGCTGCAGCAGCAGAAGGACAGTTTACCTAGCCTAACAATATTGCAGTGCAGCAGTGCAACAAAGGGGTGAAAAACTCTCTGGCAAAAACTGTTCTCCGTGTGCTCCCAGCCCGTTTGGGGCAAGATGTTACGAGTAATATGTATGAAATTAAAACAAAAAGAGTATGTGAAGTAAACCGAATCAATAATAAAATTCTATAACCAAACTAAAACAAACAAATGCTTACGGGGAGGAAGATACACTTCGACATATGTCGACCGGTTGTCCGGCCGGGTCGTAATTATTAATTTAAATAAAAGTAAACCAAACTTCCGCCGCTTTTGTTTAGGGAAGCTTTCAATGAATTAAACGATAGTATAAACAAATTATTTGACACCATTTTGGAGCTATCTCATACATTCTGCCAATCTTCGTGTGCGATATTTGAGTTTTATCCGCATTACAAGACAGACGAAACGGAATGCAGACGATGCCGCCGTATGGTAGCAAATCGTTGCCATCTTAAACCATCCACTTCTAGCTATTGTTTATGGTTGATTCCGTCCCCTCCGGATGCGTTGGGCGTGCAAATATTTTAATGTGTGACATTACTGGCCTGTTTATATAAACACACGTAAACATGTCGTAAAACTAACCATATGTTCGTCATCCGGCTTTCGGCAGCTCAACCTTAGGATATAATATGCGCGAAATGCATCGCCATTTCCCTTTGTGCTGTCGTTAGGACGGAGCGACGAACGTTCGAAGCACTCTTTCGTCCCTTTCGAATTTTGAAATACGATAGAACGTTGTTTAATTTTAGCCTAGTTCAATGCGATTATTTCAACAGCTCTCATAACAAAATTCGTTCCATAAATTTTTCATTTCCCACACACACGCACACACCATCTCGGCGGCAAGTGGGAATTCTACGGTGCTTTTGCCGTACCGTACCCACACGCCGGTACTAATTCTCAGGAATAATTTTACGGCTTTTTGTTCACAAATAAATGGTTAATTTCATCGTACGGCACGGCACCGGATCGCATGGAGATGGAGAACCGTCCCGCGCATTATTAAGCACTTGGTCGCGGTACGAACAAAACAACCAAAACGGAAAACTCTGAAACGTCTCAAACCGGGTCCAGTTTTACGACTGTTTTTACATTTCGCGCTTACAGATGGTGTGGGATTGCTCTTGCTCCTGCTCACTGCCACAGCCACGGCGGACCGAGCATATGAACCGTCGTGCATCATGGCTTCGTCGACGTCCACCGGTGGGGCGCGATGCTGTGTCCCCGTCGCGGAATAGTGAAGGTTTCTTCCTATGAAGGCGGCTGTGTGTTGTGTCGCCGCGCTCTCTAGCACGGTCGCGCCCTAACATGTGTGTCGAATTTAACCCGCACTCAACACACACACACACAGCTTCCGAATGTGATGTCCTCCATGAAATAGTGTACACTTGCGCTCTCTCGTGGGAGCTGTGTTGGAGTGTATAGTTTTCTTTCCCATCACCCTTTTCCAACGTTCCGGACCCCAATCCAATTGGAATGCTATTTTCATACCGTCGTTGTCGTCGTCGTCGTCGTCGCCTGTCGTGCCCCAACTGTTTATTCGGTCGATAGTGCACTACTGGGCTGGGGGTAAATATTGAACCAGCTTCGAACATGTACACTTCCTGAAGGTTATAAAGTGTGGTAGAATGTTTCCAATTCCTTATTTTCTGAGATTGCTTCCTCTGAGCTTTTGAAACAGATGCTGTTGTTGCTCAAAATAAATTAATTGTTTTAAACTTTTAAGAGTCCCTTATTTACTTAACATTGTTATTTAAAGTTAATGATCAAACAATTTCAAAAAATGCTATTTGCCAAAAGATCCTAAGCTCAGAATTGTCCGAAAAAAAATCCATTATGAAATCCGTCATAAAAATTTATGTCACTGTAATTGCACACATACATCATCTTCAGACAGGATGTGCCCGTCTTCTCCGTACCCCTAGGTATGTGGTTCGTTCCAAAAAAGCTCCCAAAAAAAAGAGTGTTGGACTCGTCGGACTATGTCCAAAAAATGCTGTTCAATAGCCGCAAGGATGTGTCTTGTAGCTGCACATTCCTCACAAACGCTGTAGTTAAATCTTTTGGTCAGAATGTAAGGTTTTGTCATAATTAAAATAATCCGTTTCGTTGTGCATCACTGCAATCCGTTGGTGGAATCCTTCCGAAATTCCATGTTGGGGTATGCTTTGCCTGCGGCCAATATGTTAGCCATAAATCGTTCATTCTTTACTCTCTTTACTGCTTCTTATATTGGGGACTAAAATCGCCAACATGTAAATGGTTGAGGGTCGTAAAGTTTGGTCGTTTTGGTTTGGTTTGGAGAATGACAACATCCGAAAGCTTGTGGGGTATACGTCCTCAGCTGGTAATGGTTCATATTTTTTGGTCGGTTTGAAACACACTTTCTTCTGATCGTACTCATTTATTATTCTTTAAAAAAAATGGTTTAAGTTAGCATTATGTTTCATATTTTTTCAACAAAAATCAACTTTGCCTGTTCTAGAAAAATCCTTTTTGACACTGTCGCCACAGTGTGATCACAGCAAACAATCATTTCAATGCATATACTATTCCAAAACTTTTGCCGTAAGGGCAGTTTAAAATGAAAGTTAAAAATGAAACCAATAAAAAGGGAAAAACGGAAAGGATCAATTTCATCGATTTTAAACCAAAATGTAGAAAAATGTCCATTTTACGCTCTTTTCAACTTGTAGCTAAGCCCAAATAAGGATTAAGGCATTAGGAAAATCTTGATTATGGTTCTTGTACTCTAATCTTGTTCTTGAGATCTATCTAACACTTTGAGTGCCAAACCATTTTTTTTATGATTCCTTGGAGAGCAACGCACTTTTTGTTTACATTTTTGATGGCTATCTTATATGATAGCTATGGCCCCCCGGGGAAGTGTAATTAAATATATCGGATTACAATAAAATGAAATGGAATTACCAATCATGTAAACCAATGCTCTTCAGCCTTTTTAGGATTGCGGACCACTTTTCTTTGAAAATACATTTGTCGCGGCGCACATCCATTGAGGGCATACATTTTGTAGACTTAGTTTAAAATTATTTATCAAGCATATGTTTAAATCTTATTCTAAGTATGCCTGAAGAACATTTAATATTGATTGTTTCGATAAAAATAAGAAATAAAAGTTTAACGTCAGTGATCCTTGACACTCAAGATGTTAAGGGAAATCGAATTATTTATACAAGTTTGATTATTGATGTGATTGATCAAACTTGATCGAAATTGATGCTCCCGAGATTCTTCTTAAGATCGATTTGTACGCCCCTGACCACGCACTACGTCCTAGGAATTTTCTGATCAAAATAGACCGGGCCTGTACTTACAGAGGAGCTCATGATCCAATTAATTCAATGTGTAAAGCTTTCAATAAGTTCTACTGCTTTTTTGACTTCAATATTACCGTTGCCACGTTTAAATGTTCATGTCTGTTTTCCAATATATAGCAAGTAAGGTTATTTTAAGTATTACTTTATTTTTAATATAGCAAAGGCCCCTGCGCGCGCCACGCAGTTATCTTCAATAAATAAATAAAGGAATATAAATTATCTGGACGGATCCGTTATCGTTATAATCGATTATAATAAATAGTAAGTTGGTAAAAAATGCACGTATTATGGCAGCAACTATGTTTTGGGAAATTCCAAAAGCATTGATTAACTAAAAATTGTAATCCTTGATGCACGTCTACGCTGCATGTTTAAGCCAATTTTTAAATCCAGGAATTGCACTTCAGACAATATTATAGCATAAATAGTTACTCTCTCTCTCTCTCTCTCTCTTGTTGGCCTGCTCACGATAGAGCACGTTGGTGTGACATGGCCCGGTCAACAATTATTCTCCAGGATGCTCGGTCCCTGGCTTCAGCCTCCCATTCATGAAGATCTCCGTCAGGTCTCGCTCCACCTGATCCAGCCATGGAGTTCGCTGTGCTCCGCTGCGCCTTATGCCGAACTGGGGATCGCTGTCGAACACCTTCTTGGTGGGGCATGAGTCTGGCATCCTCAGCCATCGTATCCTGCCAGCCTTCGCCACCTTCAGGATGCTGCTCGGTTCGCCGTACAGCTCAGCAAGCTCGTGGTTCATCCTTCTCCTCCACGCTCCATGCTCAAACACACCGCCATAGATGGTCCGGAGGATGCGGAAATAGTTCCTGTAGAACACTATTGGGACATCTGTTTCGTTGTTGGAACAGTAACATGAACAGTACATCCAGAATCCAATTGGGATCACGTTCAATGATCACTATAGATCCAGGATCGGTTTCAAGATCAGCAAGGTTTTGAGAACAGTTGCTAGATAGAATGTTGGTTGGCACCTCGGCAATAAGGTGCACTGTTGAATTGCCCTGCAATTGAGTCATGTTTCCTTGCAAATGAGTGCAAATCAGCCTCGTGTTAAAATACGAAAATGCGCATGTTAGGCCTTACGCACTAGCAGAAATAAGTTCCCACGCTATAAAAAGCACAATCGTTAACAAAGATCAAGTGCGTAAAGTATAAAAAAGTAAAAAATCATAAAAGGGATTTTTTCAGGATAAGCGCATAGCCGATAGTCAAGTCATAAGTGCGATTGTTGAGAATAAAATGAAAACAAATAAAGATTTTTTTTTTGCGTTGTAATATCTTCCCTCATAACCGGCAAGGCCTCATAACCAGACTAGTGCGACAAAGCTAATTTGAAGGACGTTCATCACCTTTGAGCAAAGAAAGGAACGATGGAACAGTTGGTCTTATTAGTCTTACTATCGAACCATTCAACACGTGTAACCTTTTTTGAATGCTTCTTCTCCGCTTCTTCCAAGGTAAACTTTTCCTTCTGACAATTGACATCCGTCGATTTCAGGTCTGGCATGCAGAACACGATCGTTATGCTCATTTAGCGCAAAGGATAAGCAATTTTCCACGCTTTGCATGTTTCTGCGCGCTTTCCAGCAGACGATGCAGACGATAAGCAGACGATGATGCGAGACCGTGAGAACTGTTTCGGACATGGCTTCAGTCGGTCAAGGACGTGCAACGAAAGGATTAGCTGATAAGCAAGTAAGTAAGATACTTCAAGTAAAAGATCCGTCTTTTAACAGGATCTTGAGATTGTATTTCGTACATGCAAGACATAGAATTCGTAGATGAATTCTCATTTCTTACAGTTTAAACCTGAGCATCTCAATGCTTTCGATTCTTTAGATGCTCCATCGATACCCTTTCTCATCTTATAACGTATCGGCTGCTCATGCTGCTGCCGTCCCGCCCAGAGTGGAAGCCACATCGAACCATCGCGAGGCTTCGCAACGTTCTGGGCACAGTTTTGCTGCGTGCAGCCGTATTTAACCAACTGCCTGTTCGCCGGGCGCGCTATCCACATTCACACAAAACTTATCGCTGAAAAGAAAGACACCGTTTTTTCTTACTTGCGGTATACCTATTCTGCCTTAGCGGATGAGTAAGTACGGGCAAGAATCGGGTTACTGTTTACTTTGCATGTTTTTCTGTTTATTTCGCCTGGTCGTCAAAAAATAGGTACAAGAAACCCATCGATCGTACCCATTCCACGGGCCAAGTGTGTGACGGGTGTTCCAAGCTCAGAGTGGTTGCGGCGGCCACAGAGAAAGATCGGCATTCGCTCTTGTCTTATTTACCTTCGACAGGGTTTTAAAATAAGATTGCATAGAGCTAAAAGTTGGGAATTGATAATAGAACGTCGAATTATAGAGAAAAAAAAACAACATTTTTGTTTTGCCAGATACATTTCAATCGATGAGCAGAGTGTTAATATTGGTGAGCAGTGTTTCATTCATTATAAGAATTTTTGTAATTATAACTTTTTGATAATTATATAACGTGTGTTGGTCCAATCCATGCCTTATTTTAGTAATTTTTACTGTCAGAAAGCATTAAAAATAAATAAAAGCAGCTTTTCATGGCTTTGTGAATGTAAATGAAGTTTTTTTCCAAGCCTTTTGTTCCTGCAATAATCATGATTGATTTGTATTGGATTTCTTCAAGAAAAACCAAGTAAGGTTGAAAGCTCCAGTTTCTCATTATGCTTGATCTGATTAAAAAAGCGATGAAAAATGAAACATTTGAGAAGACTAAAACAGCTCGTAAAACCTCCATGGCCGTCCAAAAAAAGTTTTTAAAATATTGCAATTTATAAACAATCTTAACAGAAATACGAAGAAAGATGAAAAGGCATATTTAAATACACTTTTTCTCTCGAAATAAATTCGTATTGCTGGTTAGCAATGAGAAATTGTTAAAGGACATTGGTAAAACGAGCTAAGAACCCTGCATACGGCTGGAAAATTGTTCCCTCTCTCTAGCTCTCTCATTTTCTCGCATCGTGTGCTATTCTCTCGCCTAGTTCTCTCCGTCAACCAGGGCCGGCTTAAGCCGCGCGTACCCGGCTTAGTGAGCTAAGCACATACGCTCATCGGCAAAAGGGAGAAGGAATCGAGCCGTTCGGAGAGCGAAAAGTATTGCTCTCTCTCTCTCTCCATCTTTTCAACCCCGACAGGAATTAGATTAGTGAGAGAGAGAGTGCTGGGGGGTTGAAACCAAAACGGATCGTGTCCGTATTTCCTGCAACACTGTCGCTAGTACTGGGAGAATCTTCACCCTTATCGTAAGCATCACTTGAGCTCCTCCGATCATTTGCCTTCGAAACAGCGTGGAGAACGGGCGTCTTCTCTTAGTAAACACGCAAGTGTATATGTGTGTGTGCCTTTGTGTAGTGACGGGGTACAGTGGCCCGCAAAAACCGTTTGGAAGAAAGCGTGCTCCGATCAGTCAGCAGCGTGTGGTATTCGATGAGTCAGTAGAATGTGGGCCAGGATCCGATTACGATGAGCGCAGCAAAAACGGTGCGGTTCCGTTGCTAGAATTCCCTCTAACAGGGTGTGTTCTCAATGCAAACCAAGTGTGTATTTGCCGGTGAACATAACAAGTGCCAGTGCTAGTCGTACGTACGTACGTACGCACGTACCATATTCAAACAGAAGCTTCCAAAAATCGACGTCAAAACACTTGTCACACATCTGCGTTTCGCAGTTGATCTTGTGTGGGGTGGCTCTTTTTTGTGACGAAAAAAAAACAAGGGTGAAACACGATCAACAGCCATTTCCTCCTATCAATAACATGCATCACCTCAACACAACAACAGCAAAAACAGACCCGACCCGAGAGACATAGACGTTATCGTTGCCTGTGTCAATATGTGTCCCCACAGCTCGTCCAACTAGGGAAGTGATTACAACTCGACACTCTGTAGTGCCGGATGAACGTTCTTCACCATCTAGCTGACGCTAGCCAGAAGCAACGTGCCTGCTAGACCTCCCCAGCGGAACTGATTCGATTGCGCTGCGTACGCAAACCCTTTTATAAGAAGGAAAAGGCTCTTATCAGTCGCTTGACAGGAGGGAATCAAATCATCAAGCAAGGGCAGGCCAGCAGCACCCGGGTGGAGTGCGGAGTTGGTGGCTGTGGGTGCGGCACTGCTGTAGGTTATCGTCGCTACCGCAGCCGCCCTAACGGGAGAGTGCTTAGTAGGCGCGTAGATTTCGTTGCGAAACACGCAGGCCGGACGCACAGTGGGACCGAGCTGATGGGAAAGTTGTGATTCGGAAGCAGAATGACGTCGGGGGAAGACGTCGTCGAAAGCAGCAAACAGTCATCACACGCCCGTGCAGGGCGATCGTGTTCCATACAGAGCGCGTGGAGTTGAAGAACTGCGTTTCGTCACGAGCAGATACGAGCATGTGCCATCAGATACGGGACATCATCTGGTTTGGTGAAGAGTTTGGCCGTATGTTAAAACAGAGCACAGTGCATTGACTAGATAATTGAAAGGATTTAAGTGAATACTGTGAGTGGACAATAACAACGGAAAAAAGACAGTTTATGTACCAAAGCAATCGAGGCAGGCGAAGTTAATCCAAGCTCAAGCTAAACAAGTGGGCGAAGTCCAAGGAATGATTCGCGGTGACGTCCGATGTGTTGAACAATTGTGTTAATCCTCAGTAAGCGTTGGATGCGAAAGGGATGATTTAGTGAACGAACGCGTGTCCCACTCACAACGTGTGTTACTCCCTGGTGTGTTACTCAGTGCCACCCGGTTCGAAGTTCGGTCGCCGTTAGGTTGTGTACCAGTTGTTGGCAGTAATTAAATAAGCACATTTTGCGACACAATTCATTCAACTTTTGGTATGGCTGGGACGGTGATCAATTATTAAACAGGTAAGTAGAGGCATGCGATAAGATTATCTGCGGGGTTGCAACTGATTGCAAAAGGAAGGGTTTTTTAGCGTTTCTGCGAATGCTTTAGTTGTTTCAATTGCATCTGGAATTTTCCCGGGAATGAGCTCATAGAGCAGCACATGGTGGAAGTTTTGTGAAATTGTAGATAGAGAGAATTTACTGTATCAGAATTAGGTGGTGTTCTATGTAACATAATTTATGACAAAGTCGACCACGTGCTTTACTCTTAAAGTTAGCAGAAATCCGACAAAAAGGCGACGTTCCGGCAAACCTATGTTCTTTTTTTCCACTTTCTCGTATGCCCCTTATCAGTGGTTTGGGCTGGGCGATGAACTATTTGCGAACTAGAAGCCAGCGATTTCATGGAAGGCGTGTGTGCGGCGTTTGTGAGCGTGCTAACATGAAATGCTTCTTCTTATTTTCTTGCTCGCTAATACCCATGATATCGGACACGAGCCAATGAAGCATTGATAATATTGATGGATATGTAAATAAGATAACAACAGCAGCAGCAGCAGCAGCAGAAACAGAACATCAGAAGAAAGGATAAATGGTTAAAACAGAGAGTTTGAAATTGTTGTGATCTTAAACCGTAACAATCTCCACAAGAGAAGTGTTCCAAACGTCTTACGAATGAAAGGGAATACGAGTTTTTAAGCAAGCATTTACGCCGGTTCTACATAATCCTCCCAAATACTGAGTCACTCAGATTGCAAATGGTCTGTAAAGGCGTTTTATTTGAAAAATTCTTTTTTTTTGTAACTGCCTGAGAATATGGGCTAATTCGAACATTGAGTCATCAGTTCAGATAAACAACGAGTGTTCAAATAAACAATACGAGTGCAGCCTTCCAATAATACGCCCTTGGAGACACATACATGTGGACCGAAACATCTATCACGCTTAAACACATTATTCCTTCGCTTCTTTCTTTCCTTCGATCTCTGTGTGGTTTTATTATGGCACTGAATGCCTGCCCGGCCAACTCTTTCGCCCCCTTTTCAATCTCACTTTTCAAGCACGTCTTTCTGACGGGTAAGTATATCAACCCTGGTATTCCTGGGGTGGAGCAACATGATACGATTCGCTTCCTTTTCCTCTTCGCGTCGAAAATCGGCTGATGCTGACGATCAGCCATGTTTTTCGTTTGGTGAAGGCTTCCAGTCCCATCTCTTTATCGCGTTCCTAAGCCTCCAAGGTTGTGCCTTCTCCACAACAAAGGATCTTCTTAGCCATCATATCTCTTCAACAGGGTGCCAGGAATCACATCATTCGGAATAATAAGCGGCTCTTTCGACGTAATAAAATGCGCTGTGTTGTACACTTCAAGCTCTTCAAGCTCTTCACTACACATGTCTAGCGATCGATTAGCTCCCATAAAAATAAGGTTCCGAATGCTTATGCTATTGGTCCAAATTTACGATCATGATTCTGCGAAGCGTGTAGCAAACGGGTTTTCTTGTTTGATTTTGACCGCTTCTCATAATTATAATTTAGATTAAATTTTGTTGATACTGTCTGAGATATTCATCTGATTATACTGATATTGCAAGATAAAACTTTTGGGATCGATAGGGGTATGATCGATCACATTTATACCTGCACACATTGGACGGCACTTTATTGGACAGTTGGCTGTAAATCATAATGGGGTCTCACTTTCGATGAAGTTTATGTGTTCATCTGAAACTGGTTTACTAGATTTATTTTACTATCTGCCCGGATAGAGATCCCCTTGGTATGGGGAATAATGTTTCTGGAGGAAATGGAAGCATATCCAGCATTGGGGTCCTTTCCGTTTTAAGTTTGTAGGCTGAAATTTCAGCTGTTTGCATTGTATATCAGTTTTCGAGCAGCTACCAAAATGGGTATAATATACAGGTGAGCTTATCTCAAGGTTTATGAATTTAGAATGCTGATTTTTATCGCTTCTGCTTCTGAAAGAAGATTGTAAGAGTGTTTTGGGTATTCGTGAAGCCTCCGGAAAGCTTGTTCGAGCACAAGTTTTCACCCGTCCTGTCAAAAAGTGATGTTCAAATTTGGTTAAGAAAAAACATGCTATGAGACGTATGAGACCTGGACTACATACTCATTGATTCTGGATTCCATCACCAGATCTCTTTAGTGCACCTCGGGATAAATGTAAACACCACCTTGTTTTGCCATTTTTCGAGCAGGTACTCGAATCTAATTCTAGCTTTGAGGCTATAATAATCTAGACTAAAATTGCATAGTTTTATGTGTGGGTTTCTATGGAGTATTTACATGATTTCAGCCTCCAACTGTCAAACTCCATACAAAAAACTAACTAGAATCGTGAAGGGCCCCATTATTAGAGTCCGTGCGCCTTCCGTCAGACGACCGGGTCGCTCATTGTAAAGCTGTATTTATCTTGTACTGTATAAGCAAGTTATGTGTGAGCAAAACTATCGGAGCGTATCCGTATTCATATTTAAGTCATCGGGCTACATCGAGCCTGAGGAACTAAACTCGATACCATGATCTTAAGCAAAAGCGGATGATTATCCTATCCAATAGTTAAATTAGCCGTGTTTAAAGATGCTGCGTAAAGTAGTATTCATCTAAGTTCATATCAATCCAATTATCTTAAACGGAAGGATTTTGTTAGAAGTTTACTTAGCTTAACTGAGTGATTTCATGTAACTTCACTTGGTTTCATGGTGATGCTTTCTGCAGATGACGGTATTTTCATGAGCTCATGCCACATCCGTCCACTAATAGATGTAACTATTTTCTCTACAATTGCTCACTGATGACGATCGTAAAAGATGAAGCGAATCGGGCCCCGGTGTTGGCTTTTATGAGTCGATAAACATCCGTCACCCTTTAACCCCGGTAGGCAATTGCGGGGATCGCTATTGATCTACGTTCGTGCCTGCAGTCGGTTTGACAAATGCATCACCGCTTCTAGCTATCCCAGATGTGTTTAAAACATGTATTATTCTGCACCGTGCACGGTGCATGCAATTCCAGCGCTCGCTTCCAATGCTCGCCGGGTTTTAACATAATAATTGTAAAATTAGCATTTGCTTACCCACACATGGGTAACATGTGACGAGACAAGAGAGTACAGACCGAAGGCCGATCGATCCAGTTTCACATACCTCCACTGATGCGAGGTTTCGTCTGCGCGATTTCGTACCGCGTGTGCACGTGTGGTCACGAGACTTTGACGCTGCTAGCCAGTTGGTGGATGTCTGTGTTTTGGCTATAAACAATGCACGAACCGGCTCTCCAGTCGGCAAGACCAACTCAGACTGATACTTGAATGTGTATGTTGCTGTTTGCGAGTATGGTTTTATTTTTAGCAAGTTTATTGTCAACCTTTCCGGCCAAATAATATACAGCCCGTAATGAGTAAATTTCCCTCCCACCCCGATCTTGCATCCACCACCCACCGGAGGGTAGTGTTGGGAGGACAGTACGAATCTAATCAATCTAATCGCATTGTGACAGTTTCATTTGTGCTCGATGTCATTTCACGTGACGTTTACGTTCACCCATCTCACAGCCGGTAGGCAAAAGGCGCGAATTAGTGCCCCGCAAGGTTCTGCTGGCTCCATCGAGACGTAATCTTATCAATAAAACCCGTCCAGCTTATAGTCCCGGTTTGATAAGATTACTACTAGCAAGCCCGGCTTCACCGCTCGAAACGGTCCGATCGCCGCCCGGCGTATATAAACGGTTGACTAGCTCGCAGTGCAATGTGTCCGACTTTGGCGGTAAGCATCGGATGCGTTCCTTTCGAGCGCAGCTGTGGGCGATACAGTACAGCCTAGCGCAAAGGATGAGCAACGTGTTTGAGTAGCGGTTCACATGTGTAGCTCGCAATCGGCTCGGGTGGGCCACACGGTTATGATTTTCTTCACAACCGAGGAATTGTTTCATTTTATGATGTATGGGTGGATGGGGACGCTTAAGTTAGACACTTCACATTTTCCTTTAGCTTAGGTTTTATTGACAGTTCCTTTAACCACGTATTGGAATACAAACGTAGAATGCAAACATAGATAACATAGATAACTAGGATACTCTTTAGTCATTAGTAATTAGTGTTAGTTTACTGGGTATATTAGGACGTCATGTTAGTACGAAATACATTGGTGAGTTTCCTTTTACTTGGGGACTACCTAACCGTGGTGAAGTCATTATATCCCAGGATTCACAACTAACCCATCCTGCGGTAAAATTTAAGTTTGTATCGACTATCCAATGTTCATTTTTCGAATGGCTATTACCAAATATATCCTAGGTAAAGATTACTTCAGAAAAAAAGGTAAAGATACGGCTGCTGTTGCGCCATATCTAAACTCGGGACATGTTTCTGCCTTTCTGCTGTTAGACTAATGTTCATCCCGTCCGCTAATTTGATTTTTTTTAAATAACAAAGCTTTTCAGTCTGCCTATATTTTTGGTCCTAATTAACCAAATGAGTCCTGATTAATGAAATAAAGTCTGTCGTACAAAAATGATAATGTCTTTGATCTTTAAGGATTCATTTGTGAGTTTTATTGGAACTGTTTGTTAGGTCTCACCGACCTGTCATAAACGGTCATAAATACGAAGATAGCCACCAAGCCCGATCTGCCCGAGGAACCTGAACCGATCGGGAAAGGCATAACATTATCCAACGAGAAATAAATTATCCTTCTCAATAAATCATGGTCGAATAATTTATTTTTGTTTTGATAGTTCATTTGCTAAAAAGCATCCCTTTGATGGTTTAAGTTTGATTTTGATGTCAATGCCAGGATAACCGTAGAAGGTTGTATCTTTTTATACCCAATTGATAGTTGCGTTTCGTCGTATTGGAAAGTTTCATATAGAATAACATCAATTATAAGAATATATTTGTCAAAGCTGTCATTTTTCATTGAATATTGTTGATTGATAGTACTTGTTTCTGCGCATTCGTTACCCATAGGCCTCCACATTTGGAACTTGTTTCGCAAGCCGCCAAGAGGATATTCAAGGATACATAATTAAGAAATTCTTCCTCGGGCTACACGTTGTTCATGCCTAGAAAAGCCTAATTTAAACGAAAGCGTCTAATCCGGTTTCTCGCAGCATCACGGAGCTTGTTGAGGATCTTCCTGTTTGAGACAAAGCAGTTTCGGTTTATGATTCACCCACCGACAGTGCTATTTACATTCTTGAAGCGGTCCAATAAACTTGTCACTCGGTGGTGGACCTGTGGCGAAGTGTGGTCCGTTGGCCTGGGTTACGCCCGCCTGTTTGCGCACACAATCGTCGGAATTTGTGATTTTTATTGCCGTTTATGCTAGATAAGCGAATAGGCGAAAGAACAAACCTTTTCCCTCTTCCTCTCAGGGCTGATTATTTGTTCGGCTGTAGCACCATTTAGAACTCATTGCACAGTGAAGTTGCGCTTTCGACAGTCATGTGGGGGCGATTGAATTACATTGCATTGGTGTGAAACCGTTAAAAAAACGTATTGAGCCTCATAACACTAAACGATAGAGCCCCAGAGTAAATGATTCGAAATTTCCATTGGCTATGGCGTAAATTCACGTACGTGTTGGCATTTTAACTGCAGCTAATCAGGTAGATAGCGAACTCTCAATTATTGATTTGTTTGTGGTTTATTTTATGGAGTGTCATGTAGTGCACTCAATGATATATACTATTCTAAATCACTAATTCTAAGCTGATTGCAATTTTCATGTCTAGTATCTTTCCATTCCTTTCCAGTGTTGTATTATTGGAAAATGTGTTTTTGATTGGCGTAGACTACAGAGTTAGGTTAGAGTTCATACGAACATAAACCGGAAACTAGTTGTTCTCATCGTCTATTATTACTATTGACTCATTAACTATCAAGTTTTTTAGTATACTAACAAGTATACAAATTGTTTGATTACTAATAATAATTACTTGCAGGTGTTATGATATATAATATCATACATCACTGTTAAAAAAATATCAAATTAAAATTCCATAAAATAAAATGTGTAGTGTAAACACGTGAATGTGCATGAGTAACTAGTGGCCTTGAGCATCTAGCATGTGGTCAGCGTAACATTTTTAAAAGCATGACTCACAGATGAATGAAGCTGCCATGAAATGTGCAATAATTGCAATAATTATCTAGTACGAAAGTCATTTTGTTTGGCAAGTCGCATTTCTGTTAGAATGCGCAGAAGATGGGAATGATGTTTGATGTTATTATTTAAAAAAAAATGGCATACTATTTGCAGTCTTTTTATGACATCCCCCGTATCTCGTATTGGTGTATTCCGCTGCACATCGTCCTCGTCTTGGCGCAGAACAAATTGAACGGCGTTATCAGTTGAGTTGTAATTTCCAGAACAAAACAACTTACTGTAACTGCACAAGATGAAGTCTTTAAGCAGTCAATCTCATTCAGAATCGAGACAACTCGTATTCGTCAGATACGGTCACAAACCGACATTTATGACATCCTTTGGTTCTGACCACCTCCATTTGTCAACCAGTCATAAGGTCTTGGGAGAATAGTCTACAAGGACTCTTTGAAAGGACGCGATTGCTAAGTTTTGGACCGAGTGACGGGCGTACCATCACTTAGTAAGACATCAACGCATATTGATAGAAAGTTGTACATACACCGGTATGTGTGTAACGAATAATTATCCGTCTCATTTCCTCGTTTTTAGTAAATAATATATGTTTTAATGAAATTTTTAATGAAAAAGACGGGTAAGTTTCCCAATTGTTATGCTTAGTAATGTCCATACATCACCAGGGGCGGAGCACTACGCAAACTAAGCGGCCGCGTGGGGCTCCGAGATCTCTCGCTCAACACTTCAGAAAGACCTACATTCTCTGTGCCCATTTAGAGCCTCTACTCCTGTTATTCCGCCCCTGTACATCACCACAAACTTGGACGATATTTTCCAGTTCAGTTTGGTTGACTATATGTGATTTTATTCATTAACTGACTGCAATAACAGTCGTTCCGTACAATATACGGACTATTTGACAAATCCAGTTGTAATCTTTCCAAAAGAACGTAGAAGTTCAGGTTTTGTCGGGTTGAGAAGTTCCACAATCTTAAATGCACTAATAACAATTTTAATTCTCTTCTTCTTTATCTTGTCCTTGAGCCATTTGATTTGAGCATTAAATAGCATCATACGCGATCGACAGTTGTAGAAACGTTTGTACAAAGCTACTCAAAATAAACAGATAGCTATATCCGTAACAACACAATTAAATTAATAACATAACTAATTAGTGTAAAATAGTGTGTAAAATATATTCATTAAAATCGATTACACCTTATTACAATTCATAAAACAATAATTACTTTCTTCCGGTATGTATATCCTTGCTACAAGGATGCGCTCCATATTACAGTCCATTCCAGCAACTACGCACAATTCACAGAGATCAAGTGTTCGGGCGTTCAAATCTTCTACATCGAAGCGAAGCGAATAATAGCCACACACGACACGCGTCTGTGGGAGAAAAAGGTCGTTAGCTTCAAATTACTTTACGATGCTTATGGTGTCCTATCAAAACATATGCGGAGAAACTGACAACACTAGAATGAACCGTTTTCGTACCTGGTGGTCAGCAGTATCAGTGTGCTGTCTAAAGCATTTTGTTAAGAATAGAACCACCAAATGAAAGGAAACGATACATGCGGCATGCAGTTGAGTAAAGAAGCAATGATGACTATTTTGAACTTGATTTGCCATTTTATGTTTTTATTTTCCTTTTTACTTGCTCTCAGCAGCACAATATGATGCTGCATGGTGGAAGAGTCTGGTAAGAAATATATGTTAACACACATGCGCTTACACACCCTCACACATACCCGAAAATCGAGACCGATTTTTATGCCTGCCTGGGTTATTTTTTTAAGTGTTGTGCCTGTAGTTAAAAAAATATCCAGATTGCTTTTTCTTTACCCCGAGACTCGGTACCCTTAGTGGCTGCCTGGCGAATCCTTTATCAAGAGCGTCTGTTCTAGTTTTCGGGTCAGTATTGCTCAGTCAGTGTTGCTGGTATGTTGTTGGTGCGTTTAGAGTGATCAAAGAAGAGCTGTGGCTGTGTGTGTGTGTGTTTGTCCGCTGTATGGAGCCAGCAATGTGTTAAGTTGTTTATTCCGAACCATCTTAATGCCTAATTGTCGTTGTTGATCCAATTGACGCCAGATAAAATCTGTCCAGTTTACGACGTAGAACGTCGAATTTTTGTTTGTTGTTCGTTGTTTAAGGTACGTTAAGCCATTATAAAGGTGATTGTAGTGTTATTTGATAGATCATAGAGATTCATTTGAATACAGATACAATATCTTTTGAATGAATCTAACAACAAAAGCTCAAGACCTCCAGGATCGTTGTGAAGCGTCCTTCTTGCTACCACTGCTTGTAAGCATTTATTTGAGGTTTTCCCACTTAAAATGCATGTAACGAATCGGTATTACAACCAGATGTTCGAAAACCATTACATGGCGAGAGGAGAATAGCGCAAAAGTAAAGTGTGAAGCAAACACAGACGGGACAGCACTCTTGGGAACGTTTGTGTAAGCTGGTGCAATGGCAGAGGCAAATTAGAGAAGGGCATAAATTTTTGTCCACTCGTTTTTCATTCTTCATAAAACTTGTCAATCCATATATTTGTTCTCAATAGTTTCATCTTCTTCAAAGTTTTACGCTACAGGTTTAAGTGTGCCTTAGTTTCTACTGGGAAACTATATTTTCTTTTGACATCCAAAGAAGTAATTTACAATTAAAGGTTCGTTTAGTGTTCGAATGAACGTGATCGTGAAATCGTTAGGTGATATTTTAAACTCTCAAGTTTGGCTCTCAAAATAGGGAAAAATCGATCAGCTGATCAATACATAAACGTAAATCAAAACAGTTTACTGTACAGCACATTGTTTGTACTTGGTTCGCATACAAATTAGTTATCAGTTGCATTCAAATTATTTAATGATTATTAAATTTTCAGTAGCCTTGTGATACACAAAAAATTTTCAAAAAGCGTTCTTAATGTTGATATTTACTATTAAGTCTATTGTATTACTAATTCAACTAATTACATTACTATTACACTAAAACCCGGGTTTTGAAATCCTGATTCTTACTCTTAGACTTTTCTCGTTGTTGCGACTGAAACTCACTTCTGATTTCCAATGTATTGCATAAAAAGTGAATAAATTTGTTGTATTGCATCGCTTGTATTAAATTAATGATGGGAGATCGGAATCGGAACCACCCCGTTTCAAGTGTTCAATTCCGGAGCCGATTCCGATTCTGGAATCTTTCCTGATTCTAGAGTCGATTCCGATTCTGAAATCAATCCCAATTCTAGACTAGAAAACGATGCCGGAGCTCCGATTCTAATTCCGGAGTTGATTCCAGAGCTGAAACCGGAATAGATTCCGGATCCGATTCTGGTTCTGGAATTGATTCCAATTCTAGAATCGATTCCAATTATGATATAGATTCCAACTCTGAAATCAACTCCAATTCTAGAATCGAATATGATACCGGAGCTCCGATTCCGGAGCTGATTCCAGAGTCAATCCCAGAATAGATTCCGGAGCCGAATCCGATTCTGGAATCGATTATGAATCCGATACCGATGCCAACTACGATACCGGAATCGATTTTGATTCGAATTCTACAGCTAATTCTGGAATCAATTCCGATACTTTTCGATTCCAATCCTGGAATCGATTCCTATTCTAGAATACAGTTGTGACCAGCGTGCGTTTTCAGCAGCAACCGAGATCTGACTTCCCTACTACTATTTAAATCAGTTAAATTGTTTTAGAACTGCAATGAAAACTGACTGTATTTATTTCGGAAAAATAGTAAAATGACAACAAGTAGTAAAGCGACAAACAACATATTGAAGGGGGACTACGAGTACGTGTATCGCTTCTACGTTGCCACCTAGTACAATCAAACGGCGTTAAATGCTCCAAGTAATATCCCTAGGGCAGTTACAACTAATGGTTAAAACGTGACACGGAAAAAACTGAAGTTTAATGTTGTTTCGATTTTTGTTTCATTCACTACACTCTTATCGTTTAATTTAGCACATTAACATGGTCAAGCATTGGCTTATGCATAGGTGCTATTTTTAGCTAAAAGATTAAATTGCTCAACACATATTAACAATAAGAATATTGAATTTCTTTAGTGTTTTTTCAGCTTTGTATCTAATCTAGTTGTGAGAGGGTCTAGAAAATAGTTCCCAATTAACGGAATGGAATACGTATCAAATAAAAGAGAAATATATCTTTGTGACTATGAATGTTAGATTATCTGAATGTGGAATGTACAAGTGAGCATAATCAAGATTTTTTTTTGTGGTTTTCAAGCATGTACCCAGTCGACCGGATGTATAGCAATAAAAGAAAAAAAAACTATTTATTAGCCGTTATTTAAACACACTCTTATTTCCAACATCCGAGTGTTTCGTTCGATTTTAAACATTGAGTGTTATTTTTGGATACTGTACCGAAAAAATAATGCATTTATGACCCCGCAGTAACTCAAACCCCGCCAACGTTGCTCTCCAGCGCTCGCGGAGGCTTTTTGTTACAACCGCGTCCTTTCAATCATTGCCCCCGGACGCTTTCTCCGAGCTAAATCAGTTTGTGTTAGCAATTTGTGCTATTACCAAGCATGTATGTTACATTTCCCGCACACGGCGTAATGTGTAAACACATTCGAGTCGCTGCAGACGCGATGCAAGCTTCAGAACCGGGCGTGTGATGCACAATGCGGCTCTTTGTTCGTCGCCTTCGCCGTGACGCGCAGTCACACGAAGAGATGTAATTCTTTCCAGATAAACAAAAAACGCATAATACTCACACACACACACATTAACGCGAATGCAGATCCAATGATAATTTATGCCACCACCAGTAACTACTACTACCACACAGCGCAGACGATGACGAATCGATGTATTGAGTAGAATGTGAAGAAACCATTGAACATTTTAATGCTCGAATGGGAAACGCGATTACCAAGCGCGGCATGAAGAGCAGAAGCGGACAAAAGCGGGGTACACAAAATTGAACAATAAAAGAACGCAAGCACCCGAGGAAGGATCGTCGAAGACGAAGCTACATTTTTATGGCTTAAGCCGCGTACAATTTTTTGAAACCTTTTGCTGTGCACGTCAAAGCAGAGTTCTTCATGTCGCGTCATAATTCTGTTACTCCTTCTTTCCTTTCGATGCGCAGTTTGGCTCCGCTGGCAAACGCTGTCCACGGTATGCTGTAGGCAAATGCACAATGCATGGACACGAATGAATACTTGAAGCATATTTTGAGCCACAGTTTTATTTGTGCAATTTTCATCCCCGATTTCATTGCTGCGAAACGATTTAAGCCTGTGTTGTAAACTATTCATCCACTTCTGTAGGAACTTTGGAACCGCTCGGGGTTGGTACGGAACGGCACATCCTCCTCCCAGGATGCTAAGCTGTGTGGGGGGGAATTTTTTGTTCTTTAGTTGCGGCAAACGCAGACCGCCTTACTGTTGCAGTAACCACCGCGATAGCGGCGGGCGATGCAGTGAGCGGCACAAAGGCTGCTGCCCACACCGAACCCGCTGGCCAGATCGCAGGTCGCCCGCTTGGCCCGATAGTTCTCCAGCGCGGCATGGTGCGTTTCCTCGGGCAGTTCGTCCACTAATGGGAGGGGAAAACAACCGAGCACACAGGATACGTTAGTGGACGGGAAAAAAGGGATGCGAACGGAAGGATCAAAGCATTTTATGATACTTACGAAGGGTATTGAGATTGGCACCACCGCCCAAAGCCGCTTCTTCCTGCGGGGCTGCCTGAACGCTGCCGTTCAGCAGGGTAGCCGCCAGCACAACGGCAATGGTACAGACGATCGTTGCACACTTCATGATGAGTTGAGGGCTTGAGGATGCTCAAGTAAGGCACAGTAGTACTAGCTTTAGCTGGCTGGAGTTGCTCCGTTCAATCGACTGTTCGAACACGGTTTGATTGATCTCACCCACCGACGGGACTGTTTTATATGCATCGAGACTGCTACTACTACTACTGCGCCTTCCCTTTTGTGTGATTCCCCGCGCGAACGCACGAAGGCTCGTTTTTTCCCACCGCTCGAGGGGATCCCACCCGGCGTCGGCAGACACAAAAAGTGAGGCCCGGTAAAGTACCTTGTTTTTTCGCGCAATTTGCGTTTACAGTTTCCTACAGCCCCCGTCTATTATCGGCTATTTGCCGATTACACTGCGGTGTTTGATTTTGTAAATTGTGCTTTCTTTGTAAACTAACGTTTGACTCAACGGACGATAGAGTCCTGAGGTAAATGACTGAAGGGAGGGACAAGACTCCTCTCCCGTGCGGTGTACTCTTACTCTGTAGATACTGTTTGTCCTTCCTGGTTGTCCTTCTGGATGGCTGATAGCGGGTCGATACCTGTGCACAAAGTAAGCTGTTAGACGGGAAGAGATAACATTCACCCCGCTACGGGCAGGTGTGCATTGCTTTGGTGCAACATTTGCTTCAATTGCAATCAATTGCATCTTTCCCTTTGTCTTGGGGAACGTACCTAAAGTTAGTGTATTTAAAAAGTATTTTAGCATTTCAAATATGTTCAACTTTTCGAACGTTGCAAAGCAATTGTTCAACAGAGCAGGGTGCATGTAAGCATAATTAATCATTGGAATGATTAACATCCCTAGACAGTTCCGTGGTATAGTCGTCAAGTCGTTCCCGTCATAAATTCAAATCACGTTGATTCTTGTGATAATTTGAAATCATGAGTATGATTAATCTTTTTAATGCATAAATTGCCATTCATTTTGGCATATTCTTCATGACACCAGTTTCATCATCGGTTTATTACATTCTTAACTGACTTCTAAACAATCGATGCCTGCATCCTTAGCGATCGCAAACCATCTTCCACAACCAGTTAAACCGCTTAAATAAGTTTAAAAGTAACACCACAATAAATGAAACGATCGCATAATCGTGCAATTCATTTGTTTCGTTCGCGTTTGAACCCCCGATGAAAAAACGCTAATTATTTATTGGTTTATTACTCAGTATGATGGTTGGTTTGGCGGATTGGCTTTCTCTTCCATGATCCATCACCGATTATCACACTGACCAATGTGATGCACACCGGCGAGGCATCATCCTCCGAATTAAGATGCTTTATTGCTTTTTGGTTGTTTTTCTCAGTTTTGATTTTTGGTGAATTCCTCAAACGTCGTAAAACACAACAACATGGATTGTTATTCCTACGTAGTGCAATCTTTGAGGGCATGGATCGATTTTTGAGGTGCAAGTCTTCTTACGAAGCGGAAATGCAATAATTGTATGTAGAGAGAGAGAGAGATAGCGCGAGATTCTGCATCCAGCATTCGACAAGAACCAGAATATCCCATGTGATCACATGTATTTTCGTTTCAGAATCTTCAATGTGATCACACATTTTACCCCTTAGCCGTTGAAGAATAGCTTGTCCCGTGTGTCCTGTTCCATTGCCACCAATATTTCATGATCTTACCTGCCTTGGGCTGTTGTTTGAGTAGATTCATGAGAGGCAACAATCAAAAATAGTTAGATCGATTGGTAACGCACGATGGGATTCACGATCCTCATGGATACCCGTTCCTGTACCCGTCAGGACGAATATAAGTGAACCCTTAATGTAGGTTTGCTTTTACTATTTAACCTGTTGAGTCGCACATTGATTCAGAATCCTTCAATTGTACCGTGTGTGTCTTTTATTGATCGTACCTTTGATTTTATTACCAGCAAAGCGTATATCCTGTACGATCCTTTTGATGTTTATGTCTCTCTTTGATCGTAACCGCATTTGACGTTTGTGACCGATCGGGTCTTAATATGTGTTGATGCAATACCCTTACACTTACCACTGTTCGTATCCATCGCGGCTATATCTAAATATTTATTTATTTAGGCCAACGATGTCGACAAGCATCAATTATTTGTTTGCTGATCATTGCGTTTGGCTATCAATGTTGATTATAAACAATAGAAAACTTATTTTAGCTATCTCTTGTCGCATCATTAACCTCCGATCGTTATACTTTGAGCTTCATAATCTCTCTAATATGAATATAATAACCAAAACCTTATAAGATTAGTAAATGGAAAAGTTAATCCCCTATTATTGAACAAGTATTGAATAAAAAAAGGAAAGCATTTCTTTGTTTCTCTATTGCTGCTTGATTAGTCGCCAGACTAACTCTCCTGCTGATTATTATCACAACCGATTATCACATCGCACGCCTCACTCCTACACGAATAGAATCTCAAGTGTACTTTAGTGCAATCTGGCAAGTGCCGTTCTTCACTGTTGTTTGCTTTATGTAATGCTTTGTGTTACTACTTTATCATGCTCTCTTAGATATCCCCAGCACTTGTATGACAAAATGTGGGCCACACATTAATTCAAATATTGATTTGTTTAATTGTGGCTTAAAAATAATGCGTTATTACAACTCACTCACGTAAAAGCGGGGTTAAACAACTTAAAAGTGCCCAACAAATCACATCGATAACTGATAAATAATTCTACTAAACCACAACCAGTGGAAATAACAAAAAAATCCTCATCAGGCTTAACCGTCGTATTAACCGACAAACATTCTCTGTCAGCCCTGTGTCCATTTCTGTTGCCGTTGGAAAAAAATAATATCAATTTACTACCACATTCACTGTCGTTCCGGTCCGGGGACGAACTGATTGAGGCTGGTCAGGTCGTCGCGTTGCGTTCGGCGTGTCCCGCCAGGACCCGACGACGTACGTGGGGCAATTATCCTACTGCACCTTCTTTTTTCTAATGTTCTGACGTGGCGCAATGCTGCTGGTCGGTGCTGGTTCCCGCTGGCAACCGGCAAAGTACCACGTCGCGCTTTGTTAGGACGCGGCGGTTTGCTAGGTGATCAATATTAGACGGGAAGCATCGGCTCCGGCTCACGCGAGAGTGGTGGATGGAATTTATTTTATTATTGCTTCCGTCGTCGAGTGGTAGAGTGCACGTGTGTTTTCGGATTCGTGTGACGGTGTGGAGAGTTTATATAGAAGCGAACGGTCTACTACGCTAGCACCGTTGAACGTTTGTTGTGTTAATTTCAAGCCATTTTAGTTGTTTTGAAAGTTTGCCAAAAAACGGGTTCTGTGATGGTAGTGAAGCTGTCGAAAGGCAGAGTCGAGCTTGCTGCAGCGCTACGGATAATAAGACTGAACAGTAATTTATTGCGGAGAAGAGGAGGTGGGTACAATTGAAAATTTGTCCTTAAATTGTACGTTCAACACTATACCAAGTGTCTCTAGCGTAAATTGGAACCTACTTACTTACTTATTTACTTACTTACTATAATTACTATAATTAAGTTCATTTATAAACAAATCAAATCTACTCCATGTTCTGCATGACGATTCAAGTGATTTTTAATGTCACAAAAAATATAGAAAAAAATATTATTTATTCCTTATCCGGGTGGGAAGTGCATTCTTCTATAGGTGGACAAAGAATTGCACCATTATTTTTTTTCTTTTTTCTATCTTAATAATTATTTGTATATATGTAGAATTACCAATTGATGTCCACAAAACACATGACTTACAGGGTTTTCCAGGAGTTCTCATAGCTGTGGGACACTTTATTGACTCCTTCTTAAGTGAAATGAACTTAATGTAATAGGAATTGGGCGCATCCTTGTTGGATAAATTCAATTGGAATTTCCAAGGCGCCTGTCAAAAAAAAGTCCAATTTCCAACATACGAAGTTCACTTCCTATTAGATAGAGTCAAGGAAGTGTCCCACAACTATGAGAACCCCTGGAAAACCCTGTAATGTTTTCAGTTGATTTAGTTGAAGTGTCCCAAACGAACGGACAGCTTCACATTTATCCCGCGCTGGATTGAGTCTTACTCGCCTCAAGTTATGCAATTTTGTGTCTCGGTGGATCTTTTCAATGATGTTCATAATTTCTTTTCTGTATGAACGAATAATTCATAATAGCAATTAAAATAAAAGCAACATATGGATAATAATATATTTTTTGCCTCATTTTACATGAAATTAACATAAATTATTTAAATGACTTAATTCATTCAATTCAATCATTCCTGCAAGCATCGGGCAATTAATTCCTGATTAATGACTCATTGCATGCAAAACTGCATAACTCTAGGCGCTCCGGATCTAGCATTCTCCCATCGAACAGGTTTTTATGTCATAACAACTCTGTCCTACACTCCCGGTACAGTGACTGCACCCATGTTTTAAACAAATCCACCTCATCCAACGCCCAAACCGGGAGTGAAGTAAGTGGCCCCAAAATAGAATACCCCGAAGCGGAAGGATAAATGCAGAGATAAATAATGTTATATCCCCTTTAAAGACACCTCACCCTGGTAAGCCTGATGATAACTGTCGGCTGGTATCTTATCGATGGTTTAGTTCCTTCCTTCTTTTTTTTATTCACACACACACACATACACACACACAATCCGTTTTAATCGTGCCCGGGCCTTTACGCCACAGGCTCGTGCGAAAGCGAATTATCGGCACAGTGAAGGGATTGTGTGTCAGATCTTTGGGTGTCGCGATATGATAAGGCGGGTGCGCGATATATAGATTCCATACGCCCGGGTGCGCACCGTCACAACCCGTCCACCTTTGGGCCGGAGTGGATTTACTTTATCGAATCAACCCCTCGACGCTCGGTTGAAACCGTTTCGGGGGTTGCAACAGTGCAGTACTTCCCCTATGACACCGGACGGGACGACGGTTGGCGACGACGGTTGGCGCTTATCCTTCCCGGCGGTGGACATTGTGCGTTCGCACAACCGTGGCAACGTACAGCTGGACCACAATTATCCCACATGAGTGTGAAAACTTTCGATCGTCTTTTTACGACAAAACTGGGTTAGTGTGTACAGTGTGTGTGTGTGTTTGTGTGTTGGGTAGCAAGAAATTATGGTCTAAGTGTGTGTTGAGGATTTGAATAGTTTATTGACAGTAGTAAAATCAAAAGCAGTTTACTGTGCAATTTGTCGCTCGATAAGGCAAATCATACCGCACGATACAAAATCATATACATGTTTAATGGGCTGGTTGCCTGAAGTTGTTTGCCAAGCAAGCAACGTGCAATGTGATTGTGGACGATTTCCTATAAGCCGATTAGTGAGCTAACAGTGTAATTGAGCTTAAAAAAAGAACAAAATTTTTAGAAATTTAACATAATTTATCTTACATGCTTGCAATTTCGTGGCTATGTTTCGGTTTTTTTTGTTTAATATCGTTTTTGGACATTCAATTTTATATTATAGTTTATTATTAAACGAAAACTATGTTATGTGTTAAATAATAACAATATGAATTTAATGAAGTCACATAACCCAACCTAACTCTTCATAAAATGTACTTTGCGTTTCATCATTTTGCTTAGCTTTTATGGTTGGTAAATAATAGGGGGACGTGGGGCAAAATGGTCACCAGGATCATTGGCAAATTGACACGTTTGTAATGTCTTCTAATGATTTAAAAAACTTCAAATACAATGCTTAAAGCTCACCATGAAAGTTTCATAACCTAAGATTTCAAAATAAGTG
Source organism: Anopheles fontenillei (assembly GCA_008817895.1). Lineage (NCBI taxonomy): Eukaryota > Metazoa > Arthropoda > Insecta > Diptera > Culicidae > Anopheles > Anopheles fontenillei. The sequence goes on along the minus strand of VTWG01001535.1, from coordinate 33,477 downwards.
AATAAATTAGCGAATAAAATGTTTGAAAAATGATATGATGTAATTTTTACCGTCTCGAAAATAAGCTTTCGTAAGAATTAAACATTGCATTAGTGAAAAAAAGAATGTGCATCCTACCACATGACATTTATCCATGATTTACGTGGAAAAAGTAACTACAGTAGAACGTTGATTATCCGGGGACGGATTAACCGGCGGGCGGCTTAACCGTGCGCATGAATTTGACAGTTGGTCTATGGTGGCGAACATTTTCAGTGATGATCGGGTTAGCAAAAACATTTGAAGTGCTATGTCTAGTGATTTTTTTTAACTTCATTTTTGATAAAAGACAATTGTTAAATCTATTGTTATTGATTCAAAAAATATTCTACTAGTGATTAATCGATTGGTTTAAGGTGAATTCTTACTAAAACCAGTGAAGTTTATAATATTTTTATGAATTTGACATTTGTTGGGCCATCATCCGTGAAAATCGATTAACCGGCATCCGCCCGGTCCCGAGTTCCCCGGATAATCGACGTTCTACTGTATTTTAATTTAATGTAAAGTTTTTAACAGAGCTTACAGCATTTTCCAAGCCAATGCGCACAGCATTATTCATCGCTTGCAGGATGTTTTTCAACAGCTGTCCCGTGTTATATGTACAGGGGTTTCCAATTCACTTTCGAATGTGAACATAATTATTCACTGCCTCCGACATGTTTTTCAATGGCTGTCAAGTGGTGTATTTGCTTCAAAATGAAATTTCTGCTTTTACACATGATTTTCAACATGTCACAATGAACTGTCAAAATCAATCCAGCTTGAGACGTGTTGAAAATCATGTGAAGGAACTGAAAAATGTTTTTGATGCAAATACAATAATTGACGTCTGTTCAAGGTGCCTAGATAGACTACAGGTGGGTCCTTAGATCTGATTTTGATAGCCACGATGGATGTAGATTTCTATGGAGTTTGGCAAATAGGGAGTAAGGAATGCTAAGGACTTTGTTTGACTTTGCTAAGTAACTTGGAACTCCCTAGCCGTCAAATGAAGAGCTTGTAAAAGTACACAGAACGGACCGACCTGTAGTAATTTATGGACCTTGCGTCTGTTGAAAAACATCCTGCAAACAATGAAAAATGATGTTGACATTGGAAATTGACTCGAAAAACCCTGTAAAACAATGCCTAAAGTCCAATGTTGTGCTCCATTTTGCCCCATTGTTTTGATGTGTTTTGACATTTTGTGTATGACCCTTTGGCGCCATAGCAAAACCTATCCTTAACAGTGCCATTTTGCTCCTCTTTGCCTTAAATGATAGATTATCGATTTGATTCTCGGAAATATATTATACTTCATCGATAAGATTTAAAGATAAAAAGCTCTAATAACATACTTTTTCCCCAACCCTCTTCCCACGCTGCTCAGATTTTAAGTTACAAATTATGCGAAAAAAGTTCGTCCAAACGTTGGCCGCACAGCAGCTTGAAATGTCCACCCACATACGAGCGCCGGGCGATATGGAGCCCGGGAAGGAGCAAAGACAGCAGCAAGCATCGCGCACATCGCACGACACGCCCCAGTCGTCCGAGCACAGCCGGTCCGAGGTGATCGAAATCCTCGACGACGATAACGACGTGGAGCTGATGATGGAGCGCCACCGAAAGTATCACCCGCGCAAGTACGTCAATCTGCAGCAGCCACCGTCGAAGATATACTACGACCCGGTCGACAGGCCGAGCTCGCCCGCACCGGACCGGGCCGATCAGCACAAGCAGGTGAACGGGGCAGGGGAGCAGGAGCAGGAGGAGGAGGAGGACGAAGAACGGCAGCTTGTGATCGATTGTGTGCGGGATGCGGGCTCCTCGTCGTCGTCGTCCTCGAAGGAACCAAACAACAACAGTGCGGACATGGCGAACGGCAATCACGCCGAGGAGCGGGACAGCAATGGTGAACCGGCTGGACCTACCAGCTTGCAGGCTCCTCCTCCTCCTACCACTACTGCTGCTGTCCCGGATCCCACCAATGCAGCGGACAACAGTGAGCAGCAGCTTCAAACATCGCCAAAAAAGGATGCCACTCTGTCGTCCGGTTTCAATTGGCATGTGCCACAGAACCAGAGCCTAACGCCTGTCGGACCACCGCCAGAACTTCGGCCACTTCTCCAGTGTCCGCCAAATGTCCCCCGCCCGAGACCGGACACACCGGCACCGAGGATGATGATGATGCAACAGCAGCACGAACGTCTGCCACCTCACCTTCGTGGCCATCGATCGAATCCTTACGAGCGTCCTCCGGCTGGCAACGATCACAGCGCATCGCTGGAAGCTAGAAGACGCGCTGCCACACCACATCCCGGTGCAATGGCCGGTCAAAGAACGCCCAGTGCGCCCCAACCAACCGCCGAATCAGCAAGGTAAGTGTGACGAAATGCTTGACCGTCCTCGGCGCAGAATCGCCGCTTTTAACAGTCTTCCCCTTTTCTTCCCCCTTTGCGACCACAGAAAATCCGCCTTTTGTGCGCCCCGTGAAAGCAGACAGCCGTACCGGGGCGCGATAATGCCACCGCCACCGCCGCTAATGCCGTCGCTGCCCGGTACGGTGGCCAGCAGTGTCGCCGCCGCACCGCGCACTCCCTTCTACCACAATCCGTTCCTGCAGCCGTTTCTGCACTATCAGCCGCACGGTGGCGGCGCGCCCGATCCGCAAACCTACCACACGCTCGAGGAGTGGTACCGGGCCGGCTATCCGGCACCGCATCTGCTAGCGCCCGCCGATCTCGACTTCTACTACAACTGCTTCCTGAGCAAGATGCTGTTCGGGGCCGCGATCGGCTACCATCGGCAGCAGCAGCAGCAGCAGCACCACGAGCAGCTCTATCGCAACTATCCGGCGCTGGCGATGACACCGGGCAACGCTTTCTATCCGCCGCCGCAGTACGGCTTTGTCAAGCCCATTACTGCCACAGCTCCCGGGCCGGTCGCTTCCACTACTGCTGCACCGGCTGCTGCTGCTACTCCTGTACCGGCTGCGGCTAATGCACCATCGCAGCCGATTAATTTTACACAGCTCTATAACGGCGGCGCGCCATCTTCTGCAGCTGCTGGGTGAGTAAATGTGATCAAACTGCGCTGCAAATCAATCGTGTTAAAGCTTGTGCTGTGCAAGCGTCCCTACTAAATCTGTACTTCGGCACGGCTACAATTGCCGCTTGCTGGCATCGTAAATGTTTGGACGTTGGATATCGCGATTGCTGTGCTGCCATAAATGAGTTTATTGCGCTGTGCCGCATTTTTCCTTTACCCTTTTTGCACCATTGCGGGCACGGAGGTGCGCGAGAGAAAGCGCGTACCGCTGTACAGTAACGCTGTCGATGTTGGGAAACGCTTCACCGCACGTGCAGTGCGGGTTGCATACGAGCAGGAGGAAACTGTGCAGGTGAACTTGTAGTTGCATTCATTTGCTTCCTACCCGTTGATCTGTTTAATGGCACTTGTTCTATTGCATTAGATTGGCAAATTCATACAAATTATGTTAAATAACTCGTACGACTTAATAGCACGCCCGTCATGGGTTCAAGCCCCGAATGAACCGTAGAAGTGACTATCCTGCTATGTGTAATCAATAATTCACTGAAAGCCAAATCCACTTGTGGTACAGGCTGGCCTTGGCCCCGACAACGGTTGTTGAGCCAAAAGAAGAAGAAGAAAAAGAAGAAGAATGTTAAATAGCTAGGCAAAAAAAAATTTTACGCATTTTTTTCTAATGAGCTTTACATACCTTACTCTTCACAAACGCTTTAAAAATAATTATGTTGTTGAATAGTTATTAATTAATTACAGGATTTTCCAAATTACTTTCCAATGTAAACATTGTATCTCACCGCGTGCAAGAAGTTATCATTTCACATCACTCTGATACTTCATTTTCATCATATATTTTTTTCTTCTGCATGATTTCCAACACTTCAATAGTCAACGGGTGACCACGGCTTCAAACCCCGGCGAAAAATGACGGCAACTTAGCGTTGAATTGTTGAAAATCATGCTGAAGAAATTACAGAGTTTCAAGTAGCATTCGAATGTGCACATCATTGTTCACCCCCTGCAAGATGTTTTTCAACAGCTGCCAAATGTTGTACAGTGGAGCGCCGTCTATCCGGGCTTCTAGGGACTTGATCTCGCCCGGATAAGTGAATAACACGGATAATGAGTCAAATGATATATTTTATCACCAATTCCTGATAAGGTTCTGGAAAATTTTCTTATTTTTTGATAAAAATAACCCAGTTTTTATGTACTTCATGTTTTTCCAATGAAAATATTTAAAATTTGGCATGAATTATAGTGTTTTTTGTTATGACAATGTGCTCTGATAACCGCTTTTTCAAATATCCTCCTGCGCACGAAATGTCACTTTTGTATTGAACTGTCATTTCTCCACAGCACGGATAAACAGAAAGCCGGATAAAAGGTACCCGGATAAACGGCGCTCCACTGTATTTGTTACATCACAATAAAGTTTCAGTTCTTCCACATGATTTTCAACACGTCTCAAACTGGATTGAGTTTGCCAGTTCTTTGTGGTGCGTTGAATATCATCTTTAAACACTGAAAATGTATTATAATGCAAGTACATCATTTGACAGCTGTTGAAAAACATCTGGGAGGTGGCGAAGTTTAAACTGTAAAATGGAAATTTAGCTTAAAATAGCTTTAAATTTTAAGAAATTCGTCCAAGTCTTTCCTCCTGAATAATAACAAAAGCGTCAAATCTAATTTAACATGATTTGTCTCATTTCACCTATTCCAGATACCACGCTACAAGCTTACCGTCCACGACCACCGCACCAACCCATCAATCGCCGCAAAGAGTACCCCACACTCCCTACTTCATGAACCACTCGATACCACCACGGCCCGGTGTGATGGAACGTGCCGGAACCCCTGCCCCAGGGCATCCTTCAGCTCCACGGCCATCTTCTGCCGCGCTAATGCCACCGCCACCGATAGCGTCATCGAGCTCGCGGAAACGTTCAGCTCCACCAGCTTCACCGGCAAAGCGTCCACCTACGGGTAGAGGAGATCCACCCTCTTATCTGTCTTCCCCTTCTTCCCTCAGCATGGCTCCTTCGGCCTATTCTATGGCACCTCCTCCTCCAAGCAATCATCCACCAGCTGGCAATGTGGCGGCACAACACACTACCAACAGTATGCCGCCCCCGAGCAATCATGCTCCCCCCTTCGACTATATGCATTCAACTGCTGCTGCTGCCACTGTCACTACTTACGCTACTCCTACTATTCTTTCCACCATGCTGTCATCACCTGACCGTATGCCACCGCCAAGCAATCACCCACCGTACAGTACAGTGTCCGATCGGTCTCCCCCTGCCAGATCGGCTACACCGGCACCGGGCAGAGGTATGCCGTCTCCGACCAATCATCATCACCGATCTCCGACCCTGGGCTCGCCTTCAACAAACATGTCTCCGGAGAGTATGGCTCGTTCAAGCCATCCACCAACTTCCAACCAATTGATCTCCAATGGCAATCCTTTCCCTAATGTAATGTTATCATCTGGCAGTATGCCGCCTCCAAGCAATCATCCACCGTCCAATACGGGCTCCCCTACTGCAACGGCCACTAGTACTGCTGCGGCACTGCTGTCTGCGGGTAGTATGCCACCTCCCAGTAACCATCCGCCATACCATACCACGACTTCTACTTCCTCTATGTCGTCACCGGGAAGTATGCCTCCCCCAAGCAGCTATCCATCTGCTGGTTCATCCAACGCTCCAACTACTTCGAGCAGTAGTATGCCGCCACCACCAACAGTCAATCCCAACTACTCATCCTCATCCTTTCCAATGATGCCACCTATTATCAGTTACTTGCTACCGCCTATGCCACCTACCACATCCGCCCCTTCCACTATGTCGTCTCCATCTACCATACCTACTTCGTCTTCTGCTGCTGCTGCTGCTCACAACGCACCGGCCAGTATGCCCTCGCTCGATACGGTCTATGCCAGCTCGAGCATGATGCCACCACCCAGTACCCCATCGACCAGCAACCGTGCAGTAGCCTCCAACCAACCGACATCTCCCCCGACTACTGCCGCCAATACAAACGGCTCCAAGAGAGGTTCCCGAGCGGCTCCAAAATCATCCCCCTCAACATCGCGTACACCCGAACCCCCAACGCCACCAGCGCCGAAGCGTCGCAACCGGCGCGCTTCCGTCGCGGCAAGCCAATCGCCCTACCTTACGGCACCCCCTTCCCAGTCACCGATACCACCACTGCCACCGACACCGAGGCCACCGCCAATCGCCACACCGACGGACACCACGCTCGACACCACCAACCTCGGCTCCATCCTGACGAGCGTGCGCCAGGAGATGGCATCCTTTCTGCAGCTTCGGCGCACCGACATCCTGACGACGATGCGCATCTATACGGGCGGCCGGACCGATTTCGCCCTCTTCCTCGCCGAGATGAAGCGGCACAACGTGACCTACCGGGACTTTATGCACGTCGCGTTCGCGCTGATGCGCCGCTACGGGCAGGACCGGTTCGCGAAGGAACCACCGAGCGAGCTGGACTACCAGTGGGCCAATCCGCCCCAGGAGTTTGCCACCTACTTTTCCAACATACACCCCTGCACGCACCAGTTTGTGGGGGAGAATTTTGAGTTTTTGCTCCTGGTGGTGGACAATCTGCTGCACCAGTACTTCGAACCGATGGAGTACTTCCTGCTGACGTACGTGTTCGGGGTGGGACCGCGCACCAGCGGGGCCGGCTGGAGCGGATCGGATAGAGCGCTGGGGGAGAGATAAAATGAAATGAGTAGGAAGGACGTTAGTTAATGGGAGAGAGACAACATGACAATGTGAGAGGAATGATACCGGCGCGTTTGAAGGAGAAGACTTATAGACTTAAGCCTAATCCTCTTAAGCCTTTTTTGGTATGATTTAATTATTACTATTTAAGGTATTACTGTAGCGATTAAGACACGGCAGAGTTTCGTCCAAACCTTGAACTCTCCTGTGTTGACTGGCGTCCTGGTGTACGTTTTGCATAGCAAATCGAAGTGAAGCCCAGCATCAATTAGGAGCTCTTCAGGCTATCGAATAAAGAGGTCGAGGAAAGTCGAGTGTGTGTGCGTGTGTTCACCGTAAGGGATGTGTAACGTTGAGGGCAAAGTCCTCACCATTCAAACGAAGCTCTCTCTCTTACTCTCTATCTCTCTATCTCTATTGCATTATTATATATTCATGAAGACGGAAGGCGATTTGACAAAGAAGTAGAAATAAGTTCAATTGCTTGAAGAATGCAATCGAGAAGTTAAGCACAAGCGGAACCATAAACAGCAAAGAAGCCTTAAGCTTGCGCGCAGGAATAGAAAGAATTACCATTGTCCTTCTGAAGGTGAAGGATAGGAAACCATTTTCCTCGCATTTTGTAGCTGTGTAAGCATTTCCTTTTGTTTGTTAAGCTTAAGCCCTTTACTTAGCTTTTAAACAATAATTTATATTTATGCTTTTTTTGTAAATATGCAATACTTTTCAATCCATTTTTGTGACATTTGCATGTTTTTTCTCTTTTCAAACGTTTGCTTAACATTTTGCATTTTCTTCTAATTATTATATCCATTCTAAACGAGGTAAGACAATCATTTGCAAATGAGAGAATAGGTAGCCGCTCTTTTGGTAAACTGACCCCATGCTGTGTGATTTGATGCAGGGAAAGAAAAATACCATATTTAAAACAACACACATTAAAAGCAGTACAAACATCTTACAAAAATTAATTGTTTTGGCTTAGCTCCGTTCGACTTAAATGTGCAAATTATGTTTTCGGTGTATATGGAAATAGCAGAACAGGATACGAAATTCAAGATAGAATAAAGCAGTATCAAAAAACCTCACAAACTTTTTTTGTTTGTTTTTTGTTTTGTTTTTATCCCCTCTCCTTTTTCTTTCTTCAGTGTCCACCACGCCACGCACAACGCCAAGGAATTTATTTCATTATATCAGAAGTTTTATTTCGCTTCGCTATTTTAACACGACGACACTCTCCACACCACTTACGCCGTTCTATCTTACTTCTGCAGTTGGCGGGCGCATGTGCCACCCACCCACCCATCATCCACCCGGGCCGTACGAACATCGTCGAACCTATCCGGATGTTCGTTTCTTTTACCGTCGTCTCGTACCCGGCCGGCTTTACTTTACATCTAGTAGTAGTATGGTATAGTAACTCTAAAATGATCTTCCGTCCGATGTTAGCTACCGATTGTGTGTGTGTTTGTGTTGGGGCAGGCAAGGTTCGAGGAGGGATTTTAGTTGCTGTTGCTATTGGTTACTTGTGGGGGGATCGATTTAAAGCAAATCAGTAGTCGGTGAGAAACATAAGACAACATTGCTTCCCCTCCGAAAGCGCCGATATCCGATAGCACAAAGTAGTAAATGCAAGGCTTTCCGGGCCGGGAGCGTTTGATTTTGAAGATAGGAAGCAGAAAAAAACGAGAAATTGACGCTAGTCCAAAAAAGGATTGCACAAGGAAACAAAAAGGAAACTGACTGTCAGCAACATAATCTTCATAAAAAGATTGCCCTTTACCCAGGACGATGGTAGAAGAACCCCTTTACCTCAAATTGGATGGTAAGAATTTCCTTCTCACTATATAATTCCCTCCATTTCTCCTTGCCTTGCTGCCTAAAGGTGCTCCGATTAAACATGTGTGTTTGTTGTGGTTACTCTCTCTCACTATCTCTCACTCTCTCTTCCACTCTCTCTCTCTCTCTCTTTCTTGCCGAATCCTAGTTGCTATTGCTATTCCATGCGACTCATTGCCGCTATTGTGCATCCGTCTAATCACAGTGTATTGCATCTATCGTAGTATTGTGGTGATTATTTTCTGTACCTTTTTGTTTGTCTAATAGCAATGCAAAGAATTTAATTTATCAACCAAAACACGCCTCTCGCGTACAGAATGTTGGCGGTTAACACAAACACACACACACACATGTGGGAACATACTCAAAAGCAGCTAATTTTCTGATGGTAGGAACATGAACACTGTTTTCTCGTTCGGAGCGATTTTACAACTGTTTAATTTTACTAATTTAAGGCTAGTACGCATCTTACTCAGCCCGCAGAAGGAGGTCGGTCGGTGTGTTTCCGCGCAAACATTCAGCCCACCGTGGATCTCGATCTGGAGAGAGAGAGATGGAAAAGCTGTTTTCATATGTAATTTTGTTCCTTTTGGTTTTTGTTACTTTTTTCTACCATTTTTTCTACCAGCTCCTTCTTCTTTCGCCCATACTTTTTCATAACATTTTAAAAACGAATTTCATAACATACCTATCTCTCTGTCTCTCTGGGAAGGAAGTGTTCAGGAGCTGTGACCCTCTTTGTGTTTATGTTTTTTTTTCGTTTGTTTACTTTTCCGTGTGTTTCTTTTTTAATAATCTATTTAGTTGATCTGCTCTTTTTTTAAAACGTTTAAAATGTTAGCATCTACCCTTTTTCTACAATTTCTATAACTTGTAACATATATATATAAAGTAAGCAAGGAGACGTTGGCTCAAGCTCGCTTTCAAAGGTAAATCTGTTGTTAGATCGTGTTTATATATCTCTCTCTTTCTCATTCTCTTTTCTTACAATACTACGCCGCTTTTTTTTTAAATGGTAAATGGTACGTTAGAAATTAAAATAAAACCAAAACAAAAACCGAAACAAACCGCGCCCCATCACGGAGGGAAGAAAAGCGAAAGGCCATCAACGGTATGGCCTCCCCGTTTTGGTTGCTTCTTACTGTTGTGTACTGCTCTACACCACCTTTACTACCTCTCTAAACCTTGTTAATACTACCGGCAACCGTCTGCCATCACCCTGCGCTGCTGCTACTCCTTGCTAAACACTGTCCTTCGATCACTTGCTTTCCTACAACCTGTCCCACCACCACCACCAACCCCGCTCATCGAAAGTGGGTGTGGGATGGTTTTACATGGACATTTTGCGCTTCAGCTTGGAGGCGAGCGCAGCGTCACCGTTCGCTTCGCACACGTCACCACCCGGCGGCGAGGTGGCTGAAATTGGCGTGAGCAAACTGTTGCACCCCCCGTTGCTACCATTCGTAGCCGCCGCGTTCAGATACGTTGGAAGCGCGTACATTGACACGTTGGCCAATGGTAAGGGGTCGAGCTTTTTGAACATCTTGATCGTGGTGTGCTGCTCGTGCGCGGGCGACCGGTCCACCGGTGAAAGGGATACACCGCGCCCCGGCTGCTGCTGCTGCTGCTGCTGCTGGTGAAGATGCTGATGGTGGAGGTGGTGGTAATGAAGGTGGTTTTGATGCTTCGGCGTCGTTGGCAAGCTGCTGAACGTGGCACCTGCCGGGGTACCAGTTTCACCCGCTCCGCTCATCAGGGTGCTGCTGCGCGAACACTCGCGCAACATCATCAGATGGTCGAGCTTGTCGACCGTGGCATTCAGCTCGTGCTCCCACACATCCTGCTCCTGCTGCTGGCCATCGCCACCCTCCACCGGCCTCACTGCCAGCGTGCGCACCTTCTGCCGCAGCAGCTCCAGATGAAGATCGTCATCCTGATCGACGGTGGATGATGCTGCCGCTGCTGCTGCTGCTACTGCCGCCGGCAGATCGTCCTCGCCGTCGTGCAGCGTCATGGTGGAGTAGTCGTCCTCCTCGGATGGATCCTTCTCGCTGACGGCCGAGCTGGTCGCCACCGACGCACTGCCCACTGAGCGGATTTCGCACTTGTCCAGCTCGCTCGAAATGTCCGGCATGGTGCTGCTGTACGGGAACCGATCCTTGCCCGGTACCTTGTGCAGGTTGCTGCTGGAGTTGCTACTGGCGGTGGTGCTGCTTGCCGTGGGCAGAATGTTAGCCAGCTCGGCCCCGACGCCCGGTTCCCGGGGGCCGGACGGTGCGGCCTGGCTAAGATCGCCCCGCTGCTCGTGTATCTCCTCGCTAATCTTTTCCAGATTGCGCAGCGCGGTACTGTAGGCGCTCTTGGCCGCCTGGATCTGCTGCTCGAGCTGCTGGATGCGGCCCTTCTGCGCTTCCAGCTGCTCCTGGCACAGCTGCTTCTCGTCGAAGTAGGGCCGTGACTTCTGTATGCTTCTTCGGTAGCGTTCCTCCAGTTGTTGTACCTTTTGTTTGGAAGAGAGAGAAAGAGAGAGCGAGAAGAAAGCAAAGAGGATAAGTACATGATCAAAGGGGAGAGATTATTCCATGTTTTGATGATTTCAAATATTGCTTATCAAGCGATAATTAGTTGGAGAAAAAATTACATTCATCAGACGAACTATTCGCCTATTAATCTTCTTTTTTTAATAAACCAAAGTCCATAATTTACTACAGGTCGGTCCATCCAGTGTATTTTGACAAGCTCTTGATTTGACAGCTAGGGATTCCAAAGTTACTTAGCAACTCATCCAAAGTACTTAGCAACCATAACTCCTTCTCTGCCAGACTCCATAGAAATCTCGAACCATCTTGGTTACCAAAATCAAAGCTAAGAACTAGTGGTGGGATTTCGGAATCAATTCCGGAGCCGATTCTAATTCTGGAGCTGATTCCAGAGATGACTCTGGAGCCGATTCCGGAGTTGATTCCGAAGTCGACTCCGAATTCGGAATCAACTCCGGAATAGGAATCGGCTCCGGAATCAGAATAGGCTCCAGAATCGGAATCGTCCTGGGAATCAAAATGGACTCCAGAATTGGAATTAGCTTCTGGGTGAGAATCAGTTCTTGAATTGAAATAAGAATTGAAATAAATTTGGAGTCTTTGCGGCCATCGATACGTAGCATCATTGGACCCAAACGCCTATTCCTATGGAGAAACCGAAACCAACTCCAATTTCGAAACCTATTCTGCTTCCAGATCCGATTCCGATTCCGAATCCGATTCCGGATCCGATTCCGATTCCGATTCTGGGGCCGATTCTGATTCCAGAGCCAATTTCGGAAACGATTCCGGAAATTGATTCCGGAAACTGATTCCGAATCTACTATCCGGAATCGATTCCAGAAAAGTTCAGAGCTAGCCGGAATCGCTCGCTTCTGACGAAAATTTCATTTTTCCCATCACTACTAAGAACCTGTAATCTTTCTAGTCACCTTCAATTAGACTCATCATTTATAGACTTTTTATGATTTTTTTTTTTAATTTGTAATATCATGTTGCGAATATGGCTTCTTGTCAACATTTCCGAAAAAAAGCGATTAAATTGCAGCAAGCAGTATCAAAGACAAAAATCCAAACGATCAGTTTTCATTACGTCTTTGGGAATTTTTTAATATAAGAAACCCCCAAAATTCAGTCAAACACTTCCCACCTCCAACGGCAAGCAAACAATTGCGTTCCGATTACAATCGAAACCAATACACACACACACACAATCACAACCGTCGGAATGGTGCCCTTTAAAACTCCCCGCGTCATTACATAACTGTTGCGTATTTGCTTCTAAGAAAGCCGGTAAGAGAAACGGCTTCATCACGTTACGACGACTTGCCAAACACGAAGAAGAAAATTTGATTTTCTTCGCTTACCGCCCTGCTTACGGGGTGGCCACCCCGTCGAGCCACCGCCTGCTGCTACATTGTGTGATCGATGCTACCACACAACCCTCCAGAGGCCTCAGGGGTAATGGTGATGGAGGGACTGTTGTGAGAGGGTACGTTTGGTAACAGCAGCATTTCGGGTTCGGGGCATCCGGCCGGGCCCAAAACAAAAGCCAATCATTGTCACAATGTACCTTTTTCCTCATTACACATTTTCGGAAGCTTTTCGCCACGTTTTGAACCATTAACAACAACACCGTTGCGCGCACGCGAAGTTTCCACAATACTGATGATCGCCCGACGATCGTAACCGCATTTAGTGTTTAGTGAGAATAAGTAATAGCAATTGTTCGATTTAAATGTTTGCATGCTTCAAACGCAAATTTAAGTGTGATGAGTGTGACAGAGAGCTTAACTGTTTTCAACTCACTTCTGGTTGCTGTTGCACAACCAACCAACGATCAAAGCCAGCCAAGAAGCGCAAGGAAGGAAGAGATTTTGTCTCCACAGCACTCGAGGAGCTGTGCCACAAGAAGGAAGCCGCTACAGTTACAGTTTTCCGGCGTAATTACCAGACGCTTCCCTCCAGCGCTAGGGTGGCATTTGTTAGTCACACTATGTCACACGTGGGGGGAAGGAAATTAAAGGGAAAAAAGTAGAGTTTTTTTCTCCATTTATTATGACAACGGCAACGGGAAATATAAGAAGCAGCGCGTTATGCTTCAATTAGTTGCAAGTAATCGTAGAAGAAAGTGTCACACTGGAGGGTTTTGTAGCGTTATCTACCGGTTGACACTGGCAAACAGGGGGGCGAAATGGGGCACAACAACATTTGCATGTGAATGGGGTAATTTTTAGTTCTATGCTTCGCCTACTGAGAGCTTTATGAGGCGTTGCCAATGCATAAAAAAGAGCTTATAAACGTCTTCGATAATGAAAATAATGACAATGAATGTTTTACATTTCACCAAACCCTTATCACAGGTTCGGTTTAAGTTATGTTAACTAAAACATTTCCATTAAATAATTCCAACGCACTTTCTTCAATGAAAACGTGCATAAAATGTATGAAAAAACAGACGCAACATTGAAGTTACTTTTTTATGTGTAGAAAATAATGATCTTGCAACCTGTAACGGTCACCTCCGAAATGCATCCAAATGCATCGAGATGGAACCGCCATATCTCCCTCTCTCTACCTCTATTTCTATTCCTCGAATTTTTCCGGTGAGACAGCATAATTACTTCATCCTCCTAAACACGCTGCCATTGTGTGTATACCGTACCCATTTGCCCTGTGTGCGGAGCGAAAGGGAAAGGAAGCGGTGGGGGGGGGAGGGGGGCACAACAACAGGAAGGAATTTATGCAAGAAACGCAGCACATAAGCTACCATCATCCTCATCCTACAGATACAGAACTGAATTGATCTGAATGCATAATTCCGTCTATTTTCCAGTTGCGCACAGCCCATTCATAGCAAACGGATAAATGGACGGGGCGGCTGTGTGGAGCGGAAATAGCCAACCGTGACAACAACAAAAAAAACACACAAAGTGCGACCTCCCTTCTCGGCGCTGTCCTACTAATGCTCTCTATTTCGACTGTTGTGTATGCTTGCTGCTGCTTCTATGCGTATGCGTAATGGGGGTATTTTACGCCATCGATCGAAGCGCAAACAAAGTCAGCGTAGTTGATGTGCTATTTATGGTGTTTAAAAAAAAACGCATTTTATTTGCTAGCGTTTTAAAGAGAAATGCGCTTTACATTTGTATTTATTCACGCAAGGCCAAATGCTCCATAAACAAATTGTAAAATTATTATAATAATATTTGCTCCACTACAGCAGACAAATGTAGAGCGCAGCTTTCTCATTTGTAACGAGTAAAACAGCAATTTATTATTTTTATTATTTAGAAATTGGAAACTATTATCAGTACTTTGGGTAGCTTTTCTAAGCTAAGTTTCAATATTTTCAAATTATTACTCATTCTTAGTACTTAATGTTATTTCCATATTCTAGTTTGAAAAAGGTTTAACGTACAATTTGAAAACGAAATTTCAACGCATCCTTCGATGCGTTCCCCTTTCGGTTGAATCGAACAAGTGAGTTAAAGAAATGTTTATTAAAAGCGCATTTTAATGTGAAATACAACCTAATATTACTCCTCTAGAGTTAAATTATCATTTGCTGATAAGTCAACGCCTGATTATTAGAACCAGCAACCAGTAAAAAAGGTAATAAAAACGATACACTTTGTACACTTTAAACCTTTCGTTTGGAAATTGGAACGCTGCTGATAATAGACCTCCTGCTATCGCTTTACCAAGTGTCGCAAACAAAAACCTGTTTTAAACATTTTCTGGAACCATGTTTGAATGCAGGTTTTGGCCCCAACCAACATGGAACGGTTAACAAGTGGAAAATAACGACTTATAAGTGGTCTTTTGCATTTAAAAGTACAAAATAAACTAAGCAATATACTTCGAATTTAAAGTGACTATTAAAAGCTCCTAAACAGCTAATATGTGTTCTCCAAAATGAGTATAAAAATTGATAGATCATGCCACTAAATAATGCTTTTCCAATCTCACCAACGAGGTGCGACCTGTCAATTCGCGCACACCATCTATGGGGGGTGTTGCACCTACCGCTCCCACCCAAGAGGTGATACCACACCCCGGAAGAAATGCCCGAAAACACACCCGAACGGGTGTTCGGGGGGGGATCGGGGAAAGTGGGCTCCCGCCTTTTTTTTGTTAAAGTTGGTGGGAGAGACCGGGCATGCATCTGAACGAAAATCACTTTCACTCTTTGCACATACAAGCAGTGCTTTTTCCTCTCCTTTCGGTCGCACCAAAACGCGAGGTGGTGGCGGCGGAGGTACTGCGAGAATGGGTGAAGAAAGAGCTTATCGAAAAAGCTGTGCTGTGTTTGCGACTCGCGAACCGTGGAATCTCGCCCGAGAGCTGGTCGGCTGGCTTGTGGAAACGTGGTTTCGGCGGGTGCAATGCAATGCGCGCGCGGCTCATGTGTGTCTGACTACATATACGGGTCGTTATGTATGTGTAGCAGTCCCCGCCGTCCTCTCGCTCCTCCCCGCCCGCCTCCTGGGCGGTTGCAATGCGACCGAAGCCATGTGAAAGCATACGCATTTCGACGAACGCACGCGGTTCGAAGCCAACCCGGTGCAAATGTATAATCCTCACCTCACCTCCCTATCTAGTGCCTTTCATTAGGCAATATGAACGACCGCGTATAAGTATCTATCGCACGCATATCGGGCGTATCGATCTGTGTGTGTGTTTTTTTCTTCTGTATTTTGTTTTGGCACAGATCATCCACCAACAAACGACCAAACGGCGGTGTAACGTTCGACTGCTTCAATGCCGATGAAAGGGGCGCATTAGGGTTTTTTTGTTGGCTGTGTTTTTCTTTCGCCTATTTTTAAACGTGCAACAACCACATCCTTACGCCAGCCCAGCAGACAGAGCACGTTTTGCAGCAGCTCACGTGCAACAACGTGGTGAAGCAAATCGGACAGCGTTACAGTATGGTCGCGTTTGACGAATTGGTTTCACCCGGCAATGATAGCCGGTGATGGAAAAGTCCGAAGATTAACGAGGTCGTCGTGCGCATGGTGCAACATATGTTTGCTTTTTTGTCTTTTCAGACGCGGAAACACACATGGCCTAAACACGTTTAGATTAAATCGCAGCAACAACAAAAAATGGCAAAAGCACGTGACGTTTCTCTTTGGATTAAATTTAGTGCTTGACCCGCGTCACTAAAGTGGTTCTACACACATTAAGCCTCTCGATTGACTGCTTCCGCTTCTTTCTAGCAGCACACGGGACTCGCTATACTTACTTTCTTTTCTGCCTCCTCGAACACCTTCGCCTTCTTCTGATGTTCAGCACCACTTTCAGCCTTTTGTTTCTCTGCGTCCATAACCTGCAATGAATGGGAAAAGGATGCACAAAATTATTTAATTAGCGAACTTTTTGCAAACACGTACACGTACAAGCCGGTCAAACAGAACAGAACAAACCCCCGAAATCGACTATACTGCGCTTAAACGCGTAAATTATAATTTTATGCGATTTTTTCCAAAAAGTCCCTCTGCAAGTGTTGCAGTGTACATAAAGGCGAATCGCTTGCGACAAAGCGAAACAAACAAAATTGCTGCCCGTTGTATACAAAAATCGACACACAAACCTAAGCACCAAACAGACGGGTGAGTCAGGTTGATCGATTTTTAAAATTCATCACACGTCCGCCTCCCCTTGCCAAAGCTGCCGCCGCCTTAGCAAATATCTTCAGCAATCAAACTCGAAAGGCACGTCTCGTCTGCCGGTCGGCCGCGCAAACTGTTTTATATTGGCTGGGCTACGAACAAGGAAAGAAATTCCAACACTTCTCTAAACGGCAAACGGTTTTATTGAGCGCCACTGTTATTGTTTCGTGACTTTAAGCTTTTCGTCGCTACGAGCATCGAAGATTAATTGAGGAGTTTATTGACAAGGTCAGATTGAACAACAACCAAACAAACAAAAAACCCCACTGACGACAAAGAAGTAAAAGCTCATCACATCGAAGCACTTAACTTGCAGCGTGAGCAATAAAAATGAAACCGATTCGAATGGCCGGGACACAGGTCGCGGTGTATATATGTATCATAATCTGACGCCCGACAGCTTTCCACTCGGAGGTCAATCAGCGGTAAAACTTTACCCGAAACGCGCCACATACACCGACAGCATGACGGTGCTGAAGTCGCTGGCAAAGAAAGTGGCATCATATCGCGCACCACAACAACAACAACAACAACAACAGCAACAGCAATCCAAAAGGCGCTCAGCCTCCCACGGGAGATAGAGCACAAAGCACCCGAGTGATGCCGTTGCAGCACACGTACCTTAATAGTAGCGTGGTTTAACATTTCCTGCCAGGCATTGTCGAACTGCCATTCGTGCGAGTTGCTCATGAACCGCTGCTCGGCCAGCGCGACCGTTTCCTTGGCCGCCGCGTGTATCTCGTTCGCCCGCTGGTACTTGAGCGTCGCCGCCTGGCACTCCAGCTGGGCCACCTTCGCCTTCTCGAGCGCTTCGTAGTACGGGCGGGCCTTCTCGATGCAGCTGCCGAGCTTTTTCGAGGACAGCTTTAACCGGCGGGTCGATTCGTTCATCAGTATCCGAAAGGTGGAGTTGGCTTCCTGCAACAAAAAAAGAAAGAGAAGCACAGCATTAGCATACGCGGTGTAGTAGTTTGATGGGATGGAGGAGAAAGTATAATATTTGAGACGGCACAAAACGTTTCCCGGCCCGTGCACAGGGCTGGGTGGATTAGTACAGTTTCCGCCGAGGATTGGAGCAGATTTAGACGCAGGACAGGATAAAATGATAATTAAATTTCCAGTTTGTGTCATCGTGTCGGGATGACGAACAAAATCGGCTTAATCCCCTTCACGGTTTCGCTCCAAACCGTTCCAATTAGTATCCCGCTGACGGACTGGTACGCTCCCTATCGGAATGGTAGTGAATCGTGTACACTATCCACTATACACAAACGCAAAAGGAATTTAATTAAAACAAAACAAAAACCTTCGAAATGGATTAGCTACTTTAATTCAAATTAAAATCACCGCAATTTAAATTTAAACAAACAAAAAACTATTCCATTTTAATGGCTTATCCCGAACGGATTTTTTGAATTCGACAGAGAGTCAACCCTTCCTTTTGACAGTTTCAGTTACGAAATCGCAGGAGGCGTTCTATTTCAAATTGAACGTTAAATCATTTAATACTCATGGTTCGCTCCGATTTGAAAGGGAAAATATTTTGAAAAATATAGAAACAAAAAATTTAACTACATATGAATGTTTTTAAATATACAATTATTAATTGTTTTTTTTTGTTTTCAGTTTAGAAAAGCTAAAAACTTAAACACATTTTCCGTATTATAATTCATGATCTGCACATCGGTAAAACGTGCAATTATAAATATGTTTGAACAAGAAAAAAATACCAAAACGATTCCTTTTTTAATGACTTTCGACAAGAATTCCAGCCCTCAATGCCTTAAAAGGTCAATTAGGACCAAGCAATAAAACACAACCTTTCACTATTCCTGGGTACGCACACACACCTGGGCACAAAACCAGGACATGTGTTTCCTTTTGTTTTTTTTTTTTTTTTTGCAAAACGGTCCGGAAGCACCTCATACACCTTTCTGCAGCCATTTGCACACGCCCTTCGGCATTTATACTCTTCAACTTTTCCTTTGCATTTTGCAAGAAATGCACCATGCACACACACACACACCTGAAAACAATCTCCCGGTGCTGCCTGCTGTAACAAATAGGAGCAAAAGCAAACAAAAAAATGGACCGATTCGGTGCAGAGCAGTTACTTCCGGCCTTTATTTTGCCTTTTTCGCACGGTCTTTTTGTCCCTGGGGTGCCAGCACCAGCCCCCAACCCGCCGCTTGCATGTGTTCAGCTCCGTCATGCTTTGGTGAGTCGGTGGTGGTGTTGGTGGTACCCACAAGCATAATACTTCAATTAAATATGGTCGTGTCGAGGGAGAGAGCAACAACAGTTTTGTTTTTTTTTCTGTTGTTTTTTTTACCGCTGAAACTGAAACTGTTTTGATGGAGGAACATGGAACATTCCATTGCACTGGGAAAATAACATGTGAGGTTGCACACGAGACACCAACACCCATAGGGAGCGCAACGCGGGATTTATCTTGCAGGATGCAAATGGGATGCACCAACACATGGAGGGCGAAAGAAAGTTTTTGCCTTCAGGATATGTTAAAACGAGTTCGAGCTTTTTCTCTGTGCCTTTGTTTTTGGGAATTTGTTGGGAAGTTGTTTCTACCTTGTTAGTGTCTACACAGAATTTGGGCTAGTGATAAAGATGGCCCACGACTATGCTGGCACCAGGCACGACCCAGGCACGGGGAACAGGATTTAAAGACTCGTGCCGGCCACAAATATTAGTAATTTAATCAATAAAGTATAACACTTGAAATTGAAAATACTTAAGCTTTAGATTTAAGCGGTTAAACCCAAAACAGGCATTCAAATGTCTGGGATTACCATCGTAGAATTATTATAACACGTTTGATGTGATCATCATCCTACCGGCAACACGTTTACAAATTAAAAGCAGTTATAAAAACCAGTTATACGAGCAAGAATCGTTTATTATGCGGGATTCACATGTGGGATTCCCAACACAATCACAAGAAAAAAGCCCCGTAATTAAAGGGGTTAATTGAGTATATGTATATTGATTGCTAATCTTCTATCAAGTCAGATCAGCAATAAAACATTACAAAACACAGGTCCAAATGTTTAAAGAGTAATTGAGTTGTTTTTATTTGATACTAATTCTTCAGAAGTAACAACACGATAATCAGGTACAGTCTGAACTCACTGGTTGAACTTCGATTCCCTGCCAACTATTGAATATGTGCTTTTTAGTTGGCACGTTTTTCCATACAAAAAAATGCTGAAATTTTTCTCGGCAAGCCATGAGATTTTTGTGAAATTTTCAAAAACCGGGTTTTCCATACAAACGCATGCTTTTTAATTGAACTGTCAGCCAACTATTGAGCGTTCAACAAAAAAGCATGCAAACTAAAAAGCGTTCAACTATTGAATTCTTCTTCTTCTTCTTCTTTGGCACAACAACCGCTGTCGGTCAAGGCCTGCCTGTACCCACTAGTGAAGTGAGCTAGGCTTTCAGTGACTTATTGATCCCCCCATACCAGGATAGTCAGTCCTACGTATGGGGGCACGGTCTATTCGGGACTTGAACCCATGACGGGCATGTTGTTATGTCGTAAGAGTTGACGACTGTACCACCAGACCGGCCCAATTCAAAAATTGAATTCTTACTGTACAATATTACAGGGTTCCCCGAGTGAATTTCCAATGTCTACCACATTTTTCATTGCTTTTGAAATGTTTTTCAACAACTGTCAACTGTCAAATTACAATTGTATCACGATAATTTATCAGTTCTTCCGCATGATTTTCAACCCGTCTCAAGCTGGATTGAATTTGACAGTTATTTGTGATGTGTTGAAAATCATGTGTAAGAATTGAAATGTTATTGTGATGCAAATACACCATTTGACAGCTGTTGAAAAACATCTTGAAGGAACTCTGTAATGAGCCAAGACACACTCGTATGTGATTCTTTGCTAATCAATACCAATAGTATACCAACTGCCGAATGTGTGACTCATTATTTTCACGTAAGCAAAAGATTTAAATATACATAACACTCCAAACTATTGTTCAACAAGAAAAGAGATGATTATGTACACCCCCCCGAATCCTACTTGAACAACAAAATAATCCACTTTTGGACAAGCTCGCACACTGGCACATTGGCTTTCAACAATAATAATCGATCGTCATTTCTTTCATTGACGCTACGTCTACCCGGGATCGATTTCCTTTCTCGTCCTTCTAGATATAAATATCATACGTAACAATCGGACGATGGTAGTTCCCACGAACTCAGCGAGGACAAGGGGTCCTTCTTCTTCTTCTACCCATTCTTGAATCAGTCTTTCCGATATCTTGCATAACTTAGGCATAGAAAGGACACCACACTACGTATAGGTAAAGGTGCTTGTGGTTCGATTTTTGCTTAAAATAATAAATTGAGTGAGATACAGGAAGATGATAAATGCATTCCCTGTGCATCCGACAACTTCCCATTGCACTTACGGATGGGGTTATACTTTTTAATCAAATTTTACAGCACTCAAAGGGATTTGGGTGGAGGAAAATAAACCCATTTTCCCATGAACCTGTGCGCTGTTATGCAAATGCTAAAATAAAAAATGCATACAGAAAGTAAAGACAAACAGTTGTGTTGTATAAGTAGGGGAATTGCCAACCGCAAAAAAACACACCCACGTATGGTCAAAACGATCCACCTGCACACACAAACCATGTGTATGCAAAACCACAAAACCCATCTTCTGGTCCGTGTCTCGGCGTTAAGTTCCGTTTGGGGTAAGTGGAGATCCAACCCGCCCAGCAGCAAGCGAGCAAGTTGCAATATGCTAATCACGGTGCGGAACAAATGCGCATAAATGCATATGACATGCGGTTTTTTACTCTATCTCTCTCTCTCTTCGCTGGGCAGATTTTGCCGGGATGCGTGGGAAAACAAATCGTTCGGCTCCATACAAAACATTCAATCAATGGTCCAAGCGGAATGGCGTATGGAGACGTATCAGTCGCTGAATGTGTCATGTGGAAGCGGCGATACAAACATACACTTTTCCATTGGTGATGATGATCATGATGGGTCCCGCGTACCCCGTGTTTTAAGGTCAGGGTGGTGGTGTAGCAGTTGGACCCCCACACCACATCGCAGCTTCCCACGACGAGAGCACCAAGTGCACACGTAACCCGGCATTTATAATCTTAGAAGCAAAACGTGCACCGATCATTAAGCGCCATGCGTCATTTATCGTTAACACGGTTTAGGTTTCCTTCCCAACATGGATGCGCCAGTGCGGTTTTGCGTTTCATTACTTTTTGTATTGCCATAAGTAATGGGAAAATAGCAACAATTTGAGTTTTTGAGCAATTTGATTTTCAAGAAAAGCATTTAATTTGAGTATTTTATGCTTATGCATAAATGCTATTATGCTATTTTATGCTTTTTTGAATCGTATTGTTTCTACTGCGAATGTACTATTCAAAGAATTTAACGGATAATTTGAAAGAAGGATTTCAACGCCTACTTCAATTTCTCTCAGCTGAACTAAACTGTCACCGCGCGGCTACATGAGGTGAAATATACAGCGAAATGAACTATTTGACAGGCGAAATATCTGACAGATAAAGCATCACAGCAACCAGCTGATGTGCAATGTAAACAAATAACGTGCACAAAATCGTAACTAAATCCATTGAATAACTTCAATATCCAGTACTTCGTCAATTTTGAGTCAACAGTTCACAATTTCTTCCAATTAGGGAATGTTCTGCTTAAGAATATATTATTTTTAAGTGAATTTCGAAAGCGGATGTTGTGTCTCCCCCAACCCTTTTGCTGTACCTGTCAGATATTTCGCCTGTCAAATAGTTCATTTCGCTGTATATTTCACCTCATGTAGCCGCGCGGTCAAAATGTCGAATTCAAAAAAGTCAGTTAGAGAAACAGGCTAATAATTATCTAAATATTGATTTTAACTTAGACAATTGATATTCCTACTGAAATTTGGTTCAAAAAACCGTCATGAATCTACACGGTGTTTGTTCTAAGCACCACACCGGAGAGCTCGTTCGATCACGTGATTGCATTCTAAGCCTGACAACGTTGTTCCATTGCAGCAAATAATGACAAAGGCATTGAGAATGCATCTTTAGTTACGATCGTACAAACACCATTATCGTAGGTGAGGTGAGTGAGTGAGTGATCGTGGCATCGTAGAAAAAGGGCCAATGAGATGGATGGCCCTTTTTTGAACATATTAGCATTCCATTAGCAGCCGTTTACTCACACCGCAAGTATCACTGGCAGGTGGTGCGGTGCTGTGGGTTTGAAACTATGCCCCTTTAGATAAAAGCCGCATGTAAGAAGCTTAACTGACAAGGCTTTGTTAAATTACCACAGAACTTATTCGAGACGTAGTGATTTGAACGGCCATTACACAAACGTATGTTTTGTTAAACCCCGGCAGTTATATTAAACAAAGTCATTCAATTGGCGTGCATGTTTTAACATCATTAAGCGTCGTCTAGCCAGCAAAAGCAAAGCTGGCTCATTTTTTCCCCCACTGACCTTTCACATTTCACAGCGAAAGAAAGGTCCGTGAAAGGAAAGAAAAATGCAAATTACATGAAAAAAAAACCCATTCTGCTACGCTCACGTGTAAATGGTGAACCAGAAATAGTACACGAAGGACTAGTAGCAGCAGCAGCAACAGAAAAACTAATGGCCAGTGTCACTCCAGGCCCCAGTCACAACACAATTGAGAGCTCGGCTTTCGCTACGGTGCGGCCGTTGCCTGTCCTTGACTCCTTGAATTGATGGCGTTCGGGGTCCGCTGACGTCGAGTGTCTCCTCTGTCGCCCCGTTCCCGGTTACGGCCAGCAAAATCTACTGAAACTCTATACAGCGGGATAATGCTGTTTGCTGCCAGCGACAACCACAGTCCTCTGCTGCTTTTGACCTGTACGCGCGTGTGTGTGTTTCTAACGGTCATGCGGACCATTAAATCAACGTTCGGCTGATTCAGCGAATGCAATGAAACACGAACCCTGCTTGGGAGGTGTGTGTGTGAAATGAGGTATAATTTTCGTGGAATTAAGACCATCCATAAATCAGCTTTTCTGAGACGTAAAAAAACATATTGTCAACTACAGTCACTTTCTGTGCGAGCATTAACGTACCTCTAGTTCAATCTCGAGCTTATTAATATCATCCGTTGCCGTGTTGAGATTCTCCAGTTCGATCTGCAAAAAAAGAAGGAAGAGAAATTGAGACATTAGTAAGTGTAGGAAGAACGATTGTACAGTATATAAATGGGAATTTACATTAGCGAGTAAATCAATACTAAGAGAACAGCCCTATCAGTCTATTTTAAGTTGTTTTAATTGCCACCAATTCAACAACATTACAATTCAACCTACAACTATTCAAATTGGGTCGTGGCCCGTTTGGCATCGTACCAAACGATGATTGGATTATGTTCGAGACCATCGCGCTACTTGAATCCTATAGGCATATTTTTCACTGTTTTCTCTCTATCGATCAATACTGCAATAGCCATGTTTCAGGAGATCTCTTTTCCTCACACAATTAGCACAATCTTCCTCTTCCACATTGCACCATACACACAAGCACGGGGGGAAGGTTGTTTAATATTTGTAAAGTAAAATGTCCCAACACTGAACGTGATCACAAAATTAGCATTTTTCAGGTGCAACTTGTTGACACTTTAGGTTAAATATTGGCTCTATCCCTCCATGGGACAGTTGCCTAACAAGGTAGCTAACATTCGTTCACCTTCTACTATCCTCATTAACCTACCACTAGCATCGCATCATCACCATCCGTGAGCGACATTGTTGTATTAGAAGAAGCGAGTTACATTGACACTTTTCCCATCAACTAAAGAAACTATACTGAATGCTAGCAGTGCTGCTAGTGCTGGAAAACAGGTAAGTTTTACTGATAGAATGATAGTGCCGGACCGACACGTGTCCCCTTTGGAGAGTCGTAAGTGCCGTAAGTATGCTTCGTAGTGGAAACTTTGCAATCACTTAAACCACTCCAGTGCAGTATACTGCACACACAACAAACAAGCCCCGGCATTGTGTTTGTTTTGGTGTTTTTTACGTCTTTTCATTTTATGTTATTCTTCTACTTCATCAGTTGAAACTGATAACAGTCACATGATAGACGAGTAGTAGAGTACGCGCACACCATTACAAAGGATGACTAATGGCGCGTCCTACAACACATCGGGGCTATCGAGCTAGATAAGGTAAGCGACATGTTTGATATATCATAAAACAGCAGACAAAGTCCAGTTCCGGCTTTCCGGCACAGTTGGTGTAGGTGTATGATGAAAAAGGCCTAAAAAATTAAAATTTAAAATTAAAAAAAAAAAAAGAAATTTTGAAACATAATAAAACATGGAGTTCTTCTATAGCATAAGGGATCATCCATAAATTACTCAATGCTCAGAAGAAAGGATATTTTTGCAAATAATACAACACAATACACTCCAAAAACTCTATATTGGTTTTCATTAAACTATAATGTATGGGACCTAGAATACCAGTATACCAGTTTCAAAATTTCATGTACACGTCTCATTTAACACTCAAAAAATGCAGAATAAAAAAAAATATATTTTGCATTAAATACTAAAGCACAACTTAAATTGAATTAAAAATTCAACAAATGCATATAATAGGACGAAAATTACCAATAATGCGCTACAAACACCTAAAGCTGTCGAGTTAAAATTGATCACATACATACAGTATCACGTATTGCTCATACATTCATCATATCTTCACATTATGGGATAACCGTCATCGAAAAGAAGAAGTATCCCAAGATTTTTCAAAGCATTGTTTTTTTTCACTTAGTCTTATGCTGGCGGCGTATGACCGTACCGTTAGATCAGGGGTCTCTAAACTTTTCACTTCGCGGGCCGTATTGCTTCACTAATATCGGTTTGGAGGGCCATTTTGGCGTCACCTTTAGCTAATATTCGAACGATTAAATTTCCTTTTAATTGGAAAATACCAACTGAATGTATCAAAATTGTACAGCTTTTTATTATTGCAGCTATATTTTAAACATAAATAGTAAACATTGTAATTATGATTAAAATAATCAAACTAATAAAATGTGTGTTTTA
Source organism: Anopheles fontenillei (assembly GCA_008817895.1). Classification (NCBI taxonomy): domain Eukaryota; kingdom Metazoa; phylum Arthropoda; class Insecta; order Diptera; family Culicidae; genus Anopheles; species Anopheles fontenillei. The sequence goes on along the minus strand of VTWG01001535.1, from coordinate 7,475 downwards.
GTCTTTACAAAGTTATCACGGGCCGCATTATAGGCTCTCGAGGGCCGCATGCGACCCGCGGGCCGTAGTTTGGAGACCCCTGCGTTTGATGATGCGTTAAAAGATTATCCAATGCAGTATCATTAAACTTACGTTGTATTCAAAAACATTACTTAAATCGGTAACGGGTATTAGAGCAAAAGATATCGCGTTACGTTATTTATGGATGATCTCTTATTTTATTAGAATAAAAAGCAATATAGAACAGCATTATAATGAATACTTTTCTACAATTTTGGACTAAACATTTGTAAATTTAATCATCATTTAATGCGACCAATTTTGTATAGTAGTTTCTAGTCTCAGTAAAGAAAAAAATCTTCATGAAACATTTCTCTTTTCTCCCAAATGTACCGAGCAGCACCTCATGGCGCACCAAAAGTATTATTATTTTACAGCCTTCTCTCAATTTTCTTCGCAGTTTCATTGCTGACCCGCGTATGGTTGAATCGACCCACACACACACACACATACAGACACGCACCGAAATGTTCCAATTGTATCCATTAAGGTACGGTGGTGTGCGAGAAAGACCCAACACACAGCACAAGCCGCTCCACCGACATTTACATTTGATTAGATGCTTTTACGCAGCTAGGCATGTAAGCGGCCAAGTTGGAGAGGGAGGGCGAAGCTACAGCGAACAGTTTGCCGGTGAATGAATGTGAATGTGTTGGGCGATCTCCCTTCGGCCCCACCGCACAAGCCTTTTGCCATCGGGCCACACCATTATTATTAGCGCAGCCACGGCGTAATTTCTGACGTTCCCATCGGGGCAGCTGACGCGTCCTTTGGGCCTGACACGGCTCATCTTCGCTTCACTGCTCGAAGACACACACAAAGCCGCTTGCCAAAAGACACACACACACACACACGCGGTGTGGCCTTTTCGGTGTGAAAGGGGAGAAGGTTGGTTGAGCACAACAGTGCGGCCGCTTGCAGCATTAAAACATGTGCAAGTTTATGGTGGTGGTAGAGCCCGTCAACAAGAGGCAATGAGAAAGAAGAATCTTTCCAGTCATGCTGGCAGATTGATCATCTTCTCTACAAACAACCAAAACAACGGCAGCAGAAGCAGCAGCAGCAACAGCGAGAAGGAACGGGGTTTGTGCTTGTGATGAGGCTTGAGGCGCGCAAAAGCCTCAGCGTGCTTCACAAAACCGGTTCAACTCAAGACGGAGTTTGGGGCCAGAACGTAGCCACTCTTCACAAACCTTCTGCTTTGCCCCCTCCGCAAGATGACCTCCCTTTGAGACCCCCAAAGCAAAACGACAAAAAAAAGAAACCCATGTATAGGTGTGTGCGCTTCCATCTCAACTATCTGGGGAAATACCAAAGCATGGCGCAGGAGACCGGTTTTTTTTACGCACGGACCAGGGGAGCAAGGGGTTTGTTTTTATTTCCCTCCATCCTCCCAAAAACGGGGGTTCCATTTTTCAACCCAACCGAACGCTCTCTGGATGATCTCTCTGGTGACCATTAGCATGGTGTGGTGCGCTTCTTGGGTGTGTTGGGTGTCAGGCTTTTGCATCTTCTGTACTAGGGACGGGACAAGAACTTGCCAAGTTGTGGCCCTTTGGGGCCGAGGCGGGTTTTAGTTGCCTGTAACACACGCACAGACAGACGGACATTGGCTTGTAACGGGACCATCATCATCATTATCATCAGCCGAACGCGCACCCCGGGTAGACCACCATTCCGATAACATCTTCGAGCGAGCAGTGAGTTAATGGAAATGCCAAAGAAAATGTAACCGGCCTGCGAAGGAAACGGAGATTGCAGCCGCGATTGGCCCGCGCGACCGCTCGCGTACACGCCAACCTTGAGCGGGGACGACGACGATTTTGTGTGGCTGGGGGGCAGCAGAAAATGTAATTTTCTTTTCGCGCGCACCTCGCTATGTAACGAAAACGGCTGTTTTTTTTTTTTTTTTTGTTTTTTTACGTTTGTTTTGGACAGCTGGCGGAATATGGACCGTGCAAGCGGGAAGGTTAGTGAGACGAGTGCGATGAGTGACTCATCGTGACATCGAATACAGAAACTTGTAAGCACAAGAGCGCACCAACCAATGCACCAATTTACATTTGGATGTGAGGCCTTTTTTCCCTTGGAACACAGAAAATCAAAATAAAGAAGGTTATTTTTTTAATTAAAAAAATAATACGATCTCGAAGGCAAGACAGGGGGGTAGGTTAGTAGTAGTAAGACAAAATATGTACAACTTACTGTCTTTATACAACAGTCACGTTACATTCCCCCCCTCTCCGTCGATTGATCGTAAACTATCTTGCCTTGCTTTGGCCAGAGGCTCACGTTTTAGGTTTACAACAGAGACACAATTCAACTGGCCAACACTGGGATGTTCGATTGTATTTAAGATATCATTTAAATAACAATAGAGATAAATACGGTTGTCGCTACACTGTTTAGTGTAAAATATTAGCATTGTAATGACAATAAAGCAGCAAGCACGTAGAAAATATAGTGACATGATCGACCTTAACTGAGCGAACCAAGTGTTGTACAGTATGTCTTGCTTTGTGCCAGGCGCTTGTAATAAAACATCCTTTGTATTGAGCTGTAGCTTTAACACAACATTATATACATAATATACTTAGTTGTAACTGGAAGCTTTTTAATAAGAAAGAGAAATAAATATAGGAATTTTAAGAAACCGGGACCAATTCGAAGGGTTAGAACAAAATTCTTCTATTTCTAAGAGAAGTTTGATGACACTTTACTGCTCCTTCAGCGAGTACATTTTTTACTGCTTTATGTAAGAGCATTTTATGCACAAAAATTTGACCTAAGTAGTGTAGAATAATCCATATTGTAGACTAAATGATTACTTTACCAATAATGGGGGCCTTCACGATTCTAGTTAGTTTTTTGTATGGAGTTTGACAGTTGGAGGCTGAAATCATGTAAACAATCCATACAAAACCACACAAAAAACTAGCCTGCGATTTTCAGTCTAGAAAATGTTAGCCTAAAAGCTAGAATTAGATTCGAGTACCTGCTCGAAAACACGGATTTGTTTACATTTATCCCAAGGTGCATTAAAGAGATGGATCCAAAATCAAAGTGTATGTAGTCCAGGTGGTCTCATAGCATGTTATTTATAACCAAATTTGAATACCACTTTTTGACAGCATAGGTGAAAACTTTAGTTCAAATAAGCTTTCTGGAGGCTTGACGAATACACAAAACACTCTTAACAACTTCATTCAGAAGCAGAAGCGATAAAAGACAGCCTTCTAAATTCATACACCTTGGGATAAGCCCACCTGTATATTATACCTACTTAGATAGCTGCTCGAAAACTGCTATACAATGCAAACAGCTGACAGGCTGAAATTTCAGCCTACGAGCTTCAAACGGAAAGGGCCCCAATGTGAATATTTGAAACAATAATACAGATGAGAAAAAGTCTACAACAACTTTTAAAGTAAAAAAAAACTTTTTTAATTATAATTTATATTTATAGAATTATTATAAATTATAAATTGTATCAAATTGAAAAGGAAGCAGAAAAGTTGTCTACTTTATATAAAATATGGAACTTGAGAGAATCAAGATAATCATAAATATCTATAAAACATTACAGTGAACCCTCTCTTATTCGACACCTCTCCGATTTGAAAAAGCTCTCTTATTTGAACATTTTACACATTCCAGTAAGTTTCCAGTACATTTTTGTCCCTCTAATTTGGAAAACCTCTGAAATCTGTATCCCTCTTATTTGTGTATGGTGTTGCCATGGTTATTGAATGATGTATGCTCAAATTGGCAATCCTGTTCGCAGTTTCCTATAGCAACAGTTAAGGCTGCATACTAAATGTTCTGTCTCTTTCTTGTTTGTATGGACCTTTCATTCACTTTCAACCTCTGTAATTTGAAAACCCATTCTTATTCGACAGTCCTATCGCCTCTCAAATAAGAGAGAGTTGACTGTATGTATTTCAATTTGATAAACATACATTTTAGTATTAAATTTAAATGTTTAAAGATTTTAGTCGCAGCGTCTCCTGTAAACCAAATGTTACGACTCCCTCCTGGATCGTCTCCACTTAACAAGGAGGTTTAGCTACCAACCTTACAACATGGCAACAATTCAATCTAGTAAGCCGGTACATAGGGTCAGTATCACCGTGTAGGTAGGCCGGTTATCATCAGCAAAAAGAAAAACGACCGTAAAAAGTTGGTAAATTTTTTAAATCCATTTCTATTGCATCCCTGTTACTTTACTTTTTGCTTACATTTTGCACCTTATTATCATTTTCCGTTCGGTAAACAAATCCATCTCCACCCTCACACTCATGCCAATGAAGGAAGAAAAAACCCAACCCCGAAGCAACGCTTACGTCAATCTCTACCTTCAATCACACGCCAGCCGCTTCACAATAAAGGTTCGAAAACCCATCGGCCTGTCGTCGCGCGTAGATAAAGGACATTAATTTTATCAGGTATGTTCAGGAGAGATTATCTTATCGGCCGAGCAAGTGCAGCCGGGTTCAAGTAACGCTTCTTTTACAAGCTAACATGTCTTGTTGCCGCTCAAGTATCTGGAGCCCGGGGGGGGGTGAAAATCCACTCCCGTACCGCCCACCATCGCGCTTTAACAACAATAACCACACAACCACTTGAGGGAAGGTAAAAAAACGAACAGAACTTTGGAGTACAGTGGCAAGCCCCACATTCCCTTTGCGCAAAGTGACATAATTACGGCCATCAAACACTTCCCCCGGGTGACGTTATACTAATGAAGTATACCACAACTACTTGGGGTAGGTTTCCTTTTTATGTTGTTTGTGACGCACGCACCTCGATAGAAGTTGGGTTTTTCTCGAGTTTTTTGTGTGTGTGTATTTCCATTGAATGGAATTTCGCTTACCTGAATTCTCGGATCGAGTTCAGTGTTATCTTCGGTTTCTTCCATCTCCTTGTTGGACGTAGCCATGGCGATGCGTTGGTGGGTGTTCCGTGGTCACTTCGGGGGCTTTGAAATTTCGTACACCGTGCAGCCTCTGCCTGCCTGTGTTAGCTGGGAATAATGTGTACCGGTTGCCGTGGATGTGGCCTGTGTGTGTGTGTGTGTGTGTGTGTGTTTATGGCGGGTGGGCTGTTCCCTTCGGCGGAATTTCACGGTTCACTTTATTCGGGGGCAAAGGGATCGAAACACAGCAACCAATGCACACACACGCACACAGTAGGCACCGGACACACACACAGAGCAAGCTGAGTGGATGCGGACACCTTTATGCGATATTTCCGCTTGCACTGACGGAGGTGACCTCTTCTGAGATGTACGGGGATCTGCACGTGTAAACACTTTTATTTCTTGCTGCACTTACACATTTGCGCTTCGCTTCTATTATAAGCCCATCTAGACGGAGGCATGGGAATCTTGCTACACACTAGCTGCAACACGAGCACAACATTTTCCTGTGGAACACAGAGGAAGACACACACGATCAGAAAAAAAAAGAAAGAAATTGAATTGCTCATTCGCCGCGTGGGACGATGATGATGATTTAAAAATAGCACCGAAATATTGAACAACACTGAAGTGGCATTATTTTTATTTTTCCTTCAGCACACTGCACTGTCCTCTCGTGGGTGGCTTCTCTTCCCCGCTCCACATACACAACTTCCTCCGGCACCAGAGCGCTAGCACACACCGAGCAAAACATTGCAGGGGGGAAATTACTTTTACACACTCGAAAATGTGTGGGTGGAATCGACGGGACATTTTCATTTCGCATCATTTAGGCCTGTACGCACAAAGAAGAGAGGTGCGTCATAGCAAAACTGCTAGCAACAAACAGAACAGCTCAGCGAACAAACCAGCGACAATAAATGCCATCAGTCGTCCGCCCGACTGTTCGCTCGTGTGTTTGTGTATGGGTGAGTGACATCAACTGATAGCGAAGACAAATCATCTGCTGCCTTATCGCATGAAAATGTAGCAAGAAATAACAATACAAAAAAAAACCACAAATCATAACACACAGTATTTTTCGCTCAACAACAAGGAAGTGCAGCACACACGGAATGAGCAGTGCACACACGCACGCACGCACGCACACATCCCAGCACGGTTACACCCTTGACGCTGCGGAACACATGACACTCTGGCTTCGACCACTGGTGCAGCCGTGGTGCTTGCGCGATGTAGCGAGGAGATTAAAACTAAAAAACAGTTTGAAGATTGATGGCGAACATACACTGCGATTATTGTATATTTAACATAATCGATTCACTGCGCTTCGAAGACAACAACAGCAACACCCCACCCGTACCGTCCGACCAGTTGTGACACAATGAAACGCGTACGGGGGGACCTTTTCGCTGGTTCGTTTCGCGATTCCCCAGAAACGTCAGCGCGATGTTTTTCTTTTCTGTCTCGCACTGCGGTACCCAAGCCGTGAAGAGGCAACGGTCTCATTCTTCAAAAGCGGTATTTGACAGTTGGGGTACAAAGCGATGTAAAAAAATAGTTTTGGTTTTGCTAAACTTTATGAAATCAAATTGTTTATAGGAAAAGTAAATTTACTGCAATGTTTAAAGCGTTTAACAATTTCGTTTTAAAATAATATTTATTTTGAGTTCTTTAACGAACGTGTGTCATAATGTTGTTACAGCTGCTATTGCAGATTTATTTACTTGGTTAAAATTGAAGTTGTTTTTAGTTGAATTGAACCTATTTTGCTAGACTGAAAATACACAAACCTGTATAATACATGGATTGCAAGACTCCACAAATGCACTAAATGGCTCCTAAACGGGGTCTAAATGACTCAAGCTCTCAGTATAAAAGGAATTCTAAAACACTTCGTCTAGCAGACGGTAAACAACAGAAGCAGCATCATAAAGACTGGTGGCGCCATCTGATGGTAGTATAGCCAGGCAGTGGAGCTTTCGCGTTCCCTCTATACTATTTTATGGTTTCGAATCTGTTCGTTGTATGGGTTTTCTATGTGAAACCATACAACAGTATAGGAGAAAAGAGAAAACAATCAAACCCACGAAAAGTACACTGGCTAGCAGCTATCCCACCAAGAGATGGCGTCACAAGCTGTTTTTTTTATTATTTTTATAATGCGCCAGGAGTTTCTCTTTTCCTTCTTTGGCACAACAACCGTTGTCTGTCAAGGTCTGCCTGTGCCACTATTGGGCTTGTATTTCAGTGGGGTCGTATGGGGTCACAGTCCTCTCGGGGCTTGAATCCATGTTGGAGATGTTGTTAAGTCATACTAGTTGACAACTGTATCACCCCAAGCGGAAAGGAAAATTGAATATCCATAGAAGAAAAAAAAATGAAAGCTCCACAGCTTCATTGGTTTGCACAATAGATGGCGTATTACAACTCATCATTATTGTTGCGTTCTGGAACATGGTTTGTTGGTTCCTTTCCCCCTTGACGCCTCTACGCC
>VTWG01001534.1:0-17964 GCA_008817895.1 Anopheles fontenillei | reverse complement strand
ACGAGAGAGAGAGAGAGAGAATAAGCGTTGAGCAAGAGAATGTAAGGTGGGTGGGAAGGGTGAGGTGTGGAGTGGCGGGTTGATGATAGTCAGCAGAAGGAAGAGGAGGTGGGAAGGTGTGTGGAGGGGCTTTTTTGGATCGCATTGCGCGGGAGGGGGTGTGTGTGTGTATGTGATGGAGAGACGGATGGGAGCAAACTGGGTAGACACGTGGCATGTATAGAGGAGAGAGGAGGAAGCGGTCGAGCGGGTGACAAGCGGGAAGGGATGAAGCAGGCAACGCACAGAGAGAACGAACGATCCCCGAAGTGTCTGGGGGTGGTGGTGGTGGTGTGGAGACCCGGGCAGGGATTGAATTTGGTATGTGTGTGTGTGTGTGTGTGTCCAGGGGAGGGATTTTGGAGGCGGACGGGCAGGGCAGGGATGACGTTTTGCAACACCAGAACCATACCAGCCGGGAGGGCGGCCGGCTTCTGGCGGCGGGTGGATCTGCTTCTGCCTTGCCTTGCTCGGAGCGGCCAAGGGCCCCGAGGTGTGGTGCAGAGAGAGAGAGAGGAAAGGAACACAGGACATAGGGTTCCATAGGAGGTCCATATTCTACTATCCTTGCTGGTTTGGCGAGCCAGAATGGACAACGGCACGAATGGGGTACGGTAAAGGCGCGGACAGGAAGGTGAAGGAGCAGAAGTTATCGATTAGTTCTCTCCGGTTGGAAGTTGGAGAGGGACACGGCACGAGGGGAAGGAGCACTCGGGGTAGGGTTTTACGGCAAGAAGTTGATGGTAGAGATCATGTGTTTTTTTACCCAAGGTTTGTGTGTACGTATTTGAATTTGTATAGGTGTCTGTGTCTGTGTGTGTGTGTGAATTTCATTTCCTGTACTCATACAGTTATGGATGGTCTCTCTTCTGTATGTGTGTCGAGATTTGGTGTGCTACTGGGCTCGACAATCGTGTGCTGGCTTTTCCCATTTATCCTCTAGCGCTGCCTGCTGGATTGGAATGGATTGGAATGGCCTTTTCTTCTGGCAAATAATGCAACGGCCGGGCTCAGCCATCGGGTCGATTTTTCGGTTGTCACTACTTTACAGCCCTGGGTCAAGAATAGGAGGAAAAGAGAAATAGAAGAGCAAACATTAAAAACACCTTTACACAGTTCTTACTCAAAGAAAGCTTACTGAAACACTGAATAAAGCAATTGCAGTACAATTCCTTTCTAATCACAATTTTCGCCTTTTTTCTTCTTTTTTTAGATCAATTTCCATCTCATCGTTCCGCTGGCCCCGCAAACCCCGCGTCCAAACGGCGGCGTGAAGAGCGATCCTTAGCATAGGGGAGGAGACACCCAAGCGCCGTCACCGTGGCGTCCGACGACGGCGAGGAGATGGGCGAGGTCGGTGCGAATGCAACGGAATCGACTGCACCACCACCGGCAGCAGACAGCAACAGCAACAGCAGCAGCAGCACCAGCGAGCCAAAGGAGAATGGGGAAGTGAACGGTACGGCGACGGACAAGACTGCCGTCACCGAAAATGCAGCCGTAGCGGAGGAAGACAACGACGACGAGGAGGAGCTGCTGCACGAGGAAGCAGACAAAAATGGCACAAACAGTGAGGCTGCGAACGGTGAAAAGTCAGCAACAGAGCCGCAGGCGAACAGTGATGTAGCGCCATCTGGGGAGGAAAAGTTGCACAGCAACGCTGCCGACAGGTTGGGCAAAAAGGAAGCAGCAGAGCCAACGGAGAGCAGTAGTGACGCGACCAATCCAAGTAGCCGAAGTGGCGAAGGTGACGCGACAGAACCGTCGAAGCAGGCGACGGAAGAGAAGAAGCTGTCCACGAGCAGGGAGTCGGACGAGATCGAAACCATGGATGTGGACGAAGAGGAGGATGACGGTGACGTTGTTGCGGTGGACGCTGAGAACGGCACAGCAAACGGTTCGGCTGGCGGGGATGAAGAACCGCCGGCGGTCGCCGCTAAGCAGCAGCAGCAGCAGCAGGTGACGGAGGTCGACGACGATGAGCCGATGGAGGTGGACGGTGGTGATGAGCAGGATGCGGCTGCCGCAGCCCCGACCAACGGTCACAAGGAATCGAACGCCGACGAGGATGGTGCGACCGTGCGGTCGGAAAAGCTTACCAGCAGTAAAACTGCAGCGGAAAAGGATAAGAGCGAACCACCGACGCATCCACCATCAAAGCAACCGGCGGATGACGATGCGGAGGAGGAAGAGGAGGATGACGACAAACCGGTCAGTATTAATTCCGACTCCGAGGGTGAGGAATCGCCCCAAAAGCGGAACAGCGGCGAACCGGTGGCAGCGGCGGACAAAGCAACCAAGCCAGCGCCCAACAGTAAGCTAATCCTGGTGGACGAGGGCGGTTTGGCGAAGCTGAACGAGGCTGTGCCCGCCGCAGCAGCGTCAACCGTTGCCGGGGGAGATGCGAGCGCTGGTAAGAAGAGTGACACTGTACCTAGCAACGGGGTGGTGGTGGATGGAGCGGCAGCGACGGCCACTCGTACCCAGAACGGTGACTGTGATGGGGATTTAACGATCCTGAGCGACAAGGAAGACGACTGCGTGGTGATTGAGGACGATGACGGCGAGTCGGACGCTTCCGTGCCGGCCGTCCCCGCGAACAACGCGCGGCGAAGCGGCAGTATACGAGCGACGGGTGGCCGAAAGTCGGACGGTGGTGTTGGTGGTGGAGCCGCGTCACTAATGGCAGGAGCGGCAATCAATCCGCTTGCCGCGGCCGCCGCCGCGTTGCAGCAGCAGCAGCTGAACCAGAGCATCGTCTCGTCCATGGATGACGACGACGAGGACGAGGACGACGATGATGATGATATAGAGGAAATCATCGACGATCCGCTGGCGTTGGGAACGCAGGCGACCAACTTGAGCATGGGCGGGCGCGGCTACCAACCGAACACGCCGGTCAACCTCAAGGGACAGAAATCGCTGCTAATGAACAGTGCTGCTGGTGGTGCCGCCGGTGGTAAGGAGCCAACGCTGGTGATAATCGATACCAACACAATGATGAACAATGGCGGTGGCGCGCAACGCGGTGCGACGAATCTGGCCTCTGCCGGGGTGACGTCACCGAACGTGAACAGCAACGCGGCCAATCTGCTCGCGAAGGCAAGCAGCGCCGGCATCCTGGCGAACGCCAGCTCGGGCGCACAGTTCAACTCCCGCAGCCTGCTCAACTCGCCCGGCGTCGTTGGCAACTCGCCGGTGGCCGCCGCCGCCGGTGCTGCAATGCTAAACCAGGGCGGTATGCTGGGCAAGGGTGCGGCCGGCGGTTCAGCGCTGGCCCCGGTGACGCCGCTCCTGCCCGCCCTTACCGACGACATGTTCGTGCTGGAGGCGCCGTCCTTTATCGTGCCGTACATCTACGAGAAGCCGCCCGCGGACAATCTGCGCGACATCGTCGACGAGCTGGAGGTCACGATCAAGGAGATGCGCAAGAAGCTCGAAGAGTCCGGGGCGGTGCCGCCCGCCGCCAGCAAGCAGCAGGGCGGCGACACCGCCGAACAGGCCAAGGAGGACGGTGCGAAGAACGCGGCGGCAGCAGCAGCGGTGGCGGCCTCGCTCTACGGCGACAAGGAGTCGGACAAGAGCAAAAACAACAAGAAGCGAAAGCGCAACAACGACGACGACGACGACTGGGACGAGCTGGAGACGTCCACCGACGACGAGGCGTCGGACGAGGAGCAGAAGACGAAGGTGCTGATCAAGGAGGCGCGGGCGGACATCGAGGCGATCAAGGAGCACATCATCTCGCCGTCGGACAAGGACGATCTGACCGGGGTCGGCGGCGGCGGCGGCAGCAGCGGCGGCGCCAACGGGAGCGATCCGAAGAAGTCGGAAAACTACTTCGAAAACCCGCTCGGCAAGTTCTTCATGAACATCGGCATCAATCTGGTGCAGGAGTTCGTGCAGACGGATCTGCTGCGGCAGCAGAAGCGCAAGCGCGACCGGGAGGGCAAACCGTCGCCGAGCACGCAGCTCGCCATCAACTCGCTGATGAAGAATCTCGAGCAGAGCAAGGAGAACAACAAACCGTACAAGTTCGAGATGAAGCGGTGCGAGTACTGCCCGTTCAAGTCGGAGTCGGCGCTGGTGATGGCGCACCACTACGAGACGCCCCACATGCGCAACTTCATCTACAAGTGTAACTTCTGCGCGTACGAGACGCGCCCACCGCACGACATCCTGTACCACATGGAGGCGGTGCACAACATCAAGGGGCGGATGGAGAAGGCGCTCTCCTACCATCACTGCCCGAACTGTCCGTTCGAGGACAACGGGAAGTCGAAGCTGGCCCGCCATGCGGTCGCCTGCGCGAAGAAGTTCCGGCCCGAGCTGAACCTGAACCCGCCGATGGACTGGGAGCCGCCGGCAAAGATACCGCGCATCAAGCCGAAGCACGGTCTCGTCGGTACGGCAACGGCCTATCAGGTAAGCAGGGGAGATGTGAATATGAAGAGTGTAGCGATCTGGAAGAGAAAGAGTAACCGGTTTGTGTGTTTGCTCCATTTTTTCAGGCCATGACCGCACAGCAGCAGAAAAACATTGCCCTTGCCAATCAGCAGCGCCTCAACCAGCAGCAGGTCGCGTCGTCGGCGGTTCACCTGCAGCAGCAGCAGCACCTCAGCCAGCTGCAGCAGCAGCAGCTGGTCGGCCAGCAGCATCTCGGGCTGGCCGGCACGAATGCGGCCGCCGCCACGCTCAACAATGTCGCGCTGGCGAACCTGTCGCCCGCCGCCCAAGCCGTCGCCATACGGGCCCGTGCGGCGGCGGCCGGTCTCGGGGGCGCTGGCAGCGGCGGTGTCGGCGGTCTCGGAGCCGGCGGTGGCGTCGGCGGTGCTGGTGGTGGCCGTGCCCCTGCCATCATCCCGTCGCCCACGGGCATTACGGGGGCCGGTGGCGGGGTGCGAGGGGCCGGTGCCGTGGCGGGCCTGGGCGGTGGCCTGAATGCGACCGCGCTCGCTGCGTCGGCCGCCGCCATCCGGAACACGCTCGCCGGAGCAGGAATGGTAATACCCAATAACCTTCAGCTATCGGCATCGGCGTTAGCCGCTGCTGCCGCTGCGGGAGGATTTAGTAAATATCTGCCGGTAAATTGCCATCCCTTTTTTTCTTTATTTCTTTACTTTCAATTGGATTAGTTTATTTACTTCTAAGAGTTTAATTTCCGTAATTGAGTTCTTTTGCAAAGCTCACTAATCTCAACATACACACACAAACTAATCAAGGTTCTTTTTGGCATTTAGCAGGATAATGTAAACACTGAAGTATATGATATATTGTGTAATTATTAGACTAAAACAGGCCTTTTGTATGGCTGTTGTAAAAAAAAATGCATATATTTAATGAAACCCCTAAACTCTCGTATGTTTATCGGTCACATAGTAGTTAGGTAGCTTTATTTTAAGGGTCGCTTTTTTAAGGTATGACGCGACCATCTTCAAACGATGCAAAAGCTGGTAAAAGTTAGCTGTAGCTTGATTTAAATTTAATTTAACTGTATCTTACTTTCTTCAACACACAATTTCGACACAACCAAAAAGGGGATTGCCTTTTCCGGTGGAGTTTATGTATAGCGGAATTTGGGTGCAAGTGTGTCATCTTAAGCATTTCATGTTCATAACTCACTAAAACTTGTTAAATATTTTCTCGGTTGATTGTTCCTAAGTTTTTTAGAGCTTATTTGGTATGGTTAAAAAACTATAATTTTCTTCTCAATTATGCTACTCAACATAAAGCAGCTCAAAACAATGGGAAAAATCTATTTATCTATTTGAACAGTATATTTAGACATGAGAACAAAACCATCTGTATACTCAATTGGACATTTAACTCAAGCTTTAATGGGAAAATTGCTTGTGGGCACTCTTGCCCCAAATTCCGCTACAAGAAAATACACTCAAACACAACTAGAATCTTATTGGCGCGGGAGAGACCGCGGCGCGTGTAGCGTATAGCTGCCGCCGCCGCCTAATATTAAATGCCGCGCGCGTGTGTGTGTACCTATTGAAACTAATTTTATTCCTTTCTTTTTTCTATTCTTTTTTTTCTTTTCCTTTGTGTTTTTCTTTCCCTTCCCCGCCACTCCTTCCCACTCTCTCTCTATGTGTGTGTGTCTGTGTACGCGCCTTAATGTAACCCCGGTTTTTCTCCGTCCCTATGCACCTGAACAAATGTTTGTCCACACACTCTAACACAACACTACACACATCCCTCACCATCATCCCCCNGAATCCTTTATTTGTGTGTTGGCGCTTTCCCCCTTCCAATCGGGTTCAGTAGTGGGCGGCTTCTCTAAATTCTCCAATGAAATGACTTTTCGCAAACGATTCATTAATATATATTTACTCTTTCTTTTCCCTTTTTACACATCGCACTCTCACACACACACAAACAGAATGCGTCCAGTATGAAGGCGACCAAGACGGCTCAGGCGCCGAGCATCTCGATCACGCCCCTGCCGCGCCAGTCCGCCTCGAACAGCAGCAGTGCGGCGGCCAACATGTCCAACATTGCCGGCGCCCTGTCGAAGCTGCAGGCCCAGGGTACGTCCGCGGTCAAGCCCGGGCAAAACCCGAGCGGCGGCAAGATGGCGTTCGTGGTGTGCGAGATCTGCGACGGCTACATCAAGGATCTGGACCAGCTGCGCAATCACATGCAGTGGATACACAAAGTGAAGGTACGTTGTGTGTGGGGGGGAACCTTTGCCCTTTGCTTCGCTAGAGAGCGTGCCATTGCGTTGAATTTATGGCCTTTTTTTACACACACGGTTCGCTTTTCTGTTTTTTTTTTCTAGATTCACCCGAAGATGATCTACAACCGACCGCCACTGAATTGCCAAAAGTGTCAGTACCGGTTTTTCACCGATCAGGGCCTGGAGCGGCATCTGTTAGGCTCGCACGGCTTGGTGACGAGCTCGATGCAGGAGGCCGCCAACAAGGGCAAGGATGCTGGCCGCTGTCCAGTCTGTGGACGGGTGCGTAAACGCTTTCTCTTCATCGATCGTACAAGTGCAGTTTGAGCTAATCTTCTTTCTTGTTCCATCTTCAGGTGTACCAGTGGAAGCTGCTTAATCACGTGTCCCGCGATCACAACATGACCCTGAAACCTGCCCATCTCTCGTACAAATGTACCGTCTGCACGGCCACGTTCGGCATGTACAAGCAGTTCGAAAGCCACGTCTACTCCGCGCACAGTACGGTCGCGAAAAAGACGGGCGAAGGCAAGGGCAGCAAGGGTGGCGGCGGTGGTGGCATGGGACAGCAGCAGACCTCATCCGGCATGGGTGGCAGTGGTGGATCTTCATCTTCGGGCGGCGCTGGCGGCGGACTGAGGAATCCGTTCGTGGGCGGTGGCGATTCGCTGCTGAAGCCGCTCAAGATTAACGACGAAATCACGATCATCCCGCAGCCGACCTCCAACAGCAAGATGGCGAAAACGATCGAGCTGGAAAGTCACGTCATAGGTGAGGGATGAACTAGGGCAATGTTTTGCAAAGAATGCATTTGAACCGATTTCTCTTCTTTGTAGATTAAACATAACGATAAAACCATAAGGTGAGCCCCTTTTAAGCCACACACACACACACTACGACTGCCGAGGATTTGGACGTTGGAGGCCACGTGTAGATGATGAACCGATATCCGGTGGTCGACAGACAGAGACAGAGAGAGACAGAGGACATTCAGGGAGGGCAAATGAAACTCCTTCTAATCTTATCCTTTGATACTCCCCATTACCAATGGCCGCCACTAATCTGTTTGTGGTTTCCAATGCATAATCCATTGCCATCGCCACCCCCCCAGTCCCACACACGTACACACCACGGATAACGGGATTGTATGGGATTTGGGGGTGTGGTGACGGTGGTGGTGTGGAAACACTGGTGTGTAAGCATCGCACCTTCGGCGTTAATTGTGCAACTCCGGGGGTTGCGAACCGGTACGAAAAAGCGGAATTTTACAGTCCATTATTTTCTTTCTACTACATACACAGTTTCATTTAGGTAATTTAAAAATAAAGTAATATTAAAGCAGCAGAAGCAGGATCAGAGAGTGCAGAAGAGAGAGAGGGAGCAGAGAGAGGAATTAGGGCTAGAGGCGACTAAGCGCGCGTTGTAAAGAAAGGGAAGAAGCAAAGCAGGAAAAAAAGAAAACCTATGTAACAAATTCGAAATTAAATCATGTATAGAGTTAATAACCAACAGCAAATGGATTGTTTTTTTTATCGTCTTCGTCTCCCGTTTTTCCTCCTTTTTCTTTTTGTATAAATATTTGAACTTTTGCGTTTTTGTACTCGGGAGGACAAGTCTTTGGACGTCTTCGATGCTGTAGGCGCTTGTGTATTAGCTTATTTGTAATTTACTTTTAAAGTTTACTCCTCTTCTTTTACCAATCCTTCGCTCCTCCTCCTCCTAAGAATCGTAAAGACACACCGGCAGCAATGTGCTTTTATGCCTCATTTCTTCGACTATCATCACGCTTCCACGATGGCACAGCAATTGTGAGCAAAAAAAAGTTCCTAGAGATTGTTTCTTCTTTTTTTTGCTTCCCGTTATTAAGGAAGCTTCGCTGCACACGCCTCTCTAATAACACACGACCATTTTGCGGGAGCTTGAAGGATGTTGTACAACGAGCAAAAGCCAGTGTAGTGTATGTATAGCAGTCAAACCTTACCTACCAATGCGAAAGTGGGTAGCGTTTACCACCTTGAGGGCCAGTGCAGAGTCCACACCGTGATCAGTTACCGTTGTGTTGTGCGATTGCGTTGTGTTTGTGAGTGTGATTCATGGTTTTATAACTTTATAAAAATTTGCAGACAACTCACACGTTAAAACAACAAATCCCTACTACTATCCCAAGCAGCAGCAGCAAGGCTAATATTGTTAGCGTCGTGGCAAACTGTAACAAACAACAAACAGACAGAAAAAAAAACACAGCAGAAATGGGTAGTGTGTAGAATGGGGGAGGAATAGGTTTTGGCTAACGAGTCACACTCAATCAGCTAAATCCGGTTTGGATGTGACGAAAAACAGAGTTAGTGTTTACTATAGGGTAAAGTCGGCAGTAGTAGTAGCAGCAGCAGGCAGTAAAACTCTCACACAGCGAGAGCAGAAAGCTTTTCGTTTAGTGATGCAAAGTAAGGTTTGGAGGGAAGAGAGAGAGAGGGAAAAAACAAAAAGCAATTGTAAAAAAAAATCCCCTCTAAAACTATAACTCACGTGCGTGTTTGCTCGAGTTTAAATGCTAAAAGACACTTGTAAGAAGTTAAAGCACGATGAGAAGATGGAACTAGCATCATTGAAATGAAAAACGAATCCATAAAAAAACAAGACAAAATGAAAGAAAGAAAAAAGAAACAAAGGAAAACATCAACTCTTTACCAATATGATACGAGGACGACACAAACACACAGATTCTTTATAATCTAAATAAACAGAGCAGATAATAATTGAAGCAGAGAATTGTTCCCCGTCACAACGCCTCCGAACGCGCTCCAATTCCCCGATCGTGGCAAGTCCGGGTGTGCTGTTTACTCTGTCTATCTTTGGTCGGTGGGTAAATTCCAACCCCCTCTCTTCGTGAGTGGCGGCGATCTTCTCCCCTTCAAACGCTCCCAACACCGTCCAGCCAACCGGACGGACACACGATCCTCTAATGCCCTTTTGATTTGCTATCACAATCCCGAAAGTGCTAATGAATGATTGATTTGATGGCGTTGTGTCTGACGGCATTGGAAGCGATTGAAATCATCTCCTTAGTGGATGATCGGTTCGGATGATGATCAAGATTGTTGTTCTTGTACTTGAATTGTTGATCGCATGTTGACTCGGCAATAGTTTTGAATTGAGCTTCAAAGATGAATGAAAGGATGACACAGCGGCCATAGTAAATAGGGTTAGTGTGGTTGCATTTTGTTGGCAAGATCACATCATCACATCTCGGTGATCGCGTGCAATATTGGTGTTAATGAATGAATGCGCCTGGAAACTCGGGTATTACACTATCGCTATCTATTTTTGCTCAATTTTGGATTATAATTAGTCAATATCGATTGGGATGACTCATCGAGACCAGTTTTAGACCCTACCAACCATAAGAAGAAGAAACTCTAATTCGAACCGTCTCCCACAGTCCTTCGAAAGGGGTTTTTGGTGACCTTTCGTGATCAACTTTTGATCTAAATATGATACAACAGTTACGTAAATTACAATACTTTACACAACAAACAACTCAAATAATTACAAATTTTAAAAACAGCAATATATTTTACACAAAATAGTAGGTAAATCTTATGCTAACACCCTTTCTGCCCCTTTTACTCTACACTCAATGGTTCTCCGCTTCCGGCGTTTTCGCCTTGTTCGTCAGTCCAACAACCGTCTCGTCCACGCTCGCCGGCACCAGCGGTTCGCTGACGGAGCTGCCAAACGGTAAGCTGCTCAGATCGTTCTGCCCCTGCAGCAGGACGGCCGCATCGCTAATGTTGTGCTTGTGCACCTCCACGTACGAGCTGTTGGTTTGCGAAATGTTCACCACCGTGCCGGCGATCGGCAGGGCGGACAGCAGATCGCTCAGCTTGGTCGGCACGGTGCCGACATGCACCGGGGCGATACCGGTGAACACCTGCCCCTGCACGCTCGTCTGGATGGGCACGGGAATGTCGCCCAGGTCGAGGTGCGTATCGTTACCGCCGTGGCTGAAGAAGGACAGATCGACCTGCTGGTGGCTGTGTTTAGGGTTAGAAAGAGAGCAAAAGGCAATTTGTTACAACGCTGGCAGACATTCTGAAGAGGTTGTTTGGGGGCGGAATGGCAAAGACACTTACGTGATTGGTTCATCTCCTTCGAGCGTTTCGTTCTCGGGCACGTCGGCCAGAATTCCAATTTCATACACCACCGCTTTGATCACGTACCTAAACGGAAGCGCAAAATCGATCCATTATTTCAAGGGAAAACCCTCTCGAGGAGATGAACTCCCCGTTCAGAAACTCACAGCTCCTTGGTAGTGTTCTGGGTGCTGTTGCCACCGATGAGTGTCGCCTCGTCACTCTCCACCGTCGCACCGTACTCGAGCGGACTGTACAGCGAGTTGAGCGGGTAGCCTTGATCTTTCTCCTCGGACGAGGAGCCGGAGGACTCGGAATGATCCTTCGGGTGTTCCGCCGGAAGTGGGCCAGCCACGACACAGCACACCACCACCGCCGCACACCACACGGTAACGGCCAACTTCTGCCAACCCGTCGCTCCTTTCGTAACAACCATCGTCGTTGTGTCTCGGATCTCGTTTCTTGCTCAACTTTCTGCAGCGGATGTTCACCTGCGAATGACACCGTTGGCCGGCGTGTTCGGGCAGGTCTATATATATGAGTGCAAATAGAGTGTCCATTTTGTCGTCGCCCGGCTGCTTCATGTTTTAGCACGCGGATGTGAGAGCCACTGTGTGTGTGTAGGACGTCACAATTAAGAGCGTCGCGATCGCTGTCCGATCGAAATACACACAGCAACGGGGCCAGCTAATTATCGGGACCGGGAGAAGATTCACACTAGACGTGTAGTAGGAATGGGCTGAGGGGGGGACCAATAGTGACGATATATTTATCGTATGTGACAAGGTGATACGTATATTGAATTCCTGCACAATGGGTATCAGGACGACTTGTTGAGTTCGATGCGAGGATCAGCTGTTCCTTTCTTCTTTTTGGTGAATCACCCGGATTGCTTTGATTGAAGGAAAACGAAATGTTGAAAACATTGCAGAATTTGTTTGTCGCCACGTTACAAAGGTCCTAAACCACGTGTTGGACATGAATATTGTAGTTCCTTAGCTACGCTATTTTCTTTGCGCCGTGATACAGGTCACCATCTCCGGTTTATTAATTAGTAACGCCTCAGGGATGCTAAAACTATACGGAAAACTTTAAAAAATTATTTAAATTCCTTTGCATTTCTTACTGTTTTGCGCAGTCATTGCTCAGTCATGTTGTCCGTTAGAGGACTATTTTTCGGCAACACTGCAATGAATCATATATTCCTCGCCCGATGCGCCTATATTGGCTTATTCACCCGGCGCAAAAATGTAAGTGCACAACTTTATTCACAATTCTGTAAAAGAGAAGAAAGAAAACACATCGAAGAAGGCGTTGAAAAAACCCCTCCCCGCAGCGCAAAACCGTGCTGTGACGTAGCGCTAAATTAGTCCTTCACGAGCATGTGACGATTGGGAGCTGGGGGGGGAGAGATGCTAATTTTCACGACAACTTCGGCTGTGCTGTGTGTGCCCCTCGGACAATGTCAACCGTTCGCTGGAGAGTGAAGAAGAACGACCTTTTTTTTTTTTGACCGGGCGTACACTACCTATTATCGTGCTGCTCCGCCGGCGCCGGTGCATAAAACGATAGCAGGACCGATCCAGGGCCGCTGCTCAGAACTTCCGCCGTCTGTCTTAGTACGTTTTTATCGCTCGAAGAACGGACATAGCTGTTGATCGCTGCCGAGAACTTTTCCGAAGCGAGACGAGATGACCCTTGCAGCCAGTTTTGTGGTGCGTGTTTGAGTGGAGATTTACCTTCGTTCGCACTAAAAACGCTCCATATCCGTATTTTTTCCCCTTCCCTAGTTAAGTGCTGTACTACTGGTAGCCACGTCCTTCGCCATTCCGGTGGCTCAGAATGGCACCGGGCTCGGTGCGGCACTCACTAACATTGCCAACAGCTTCGTGGTGGTGAGCGAGGATGTAGAACTGGAACCCCACCCGACCGGCAGCGGTGGCCACGGGGAGGAATCGGTTGTGCCGGAAGCGCAAAGCGTGCTGCATCTCGAATCGGCCAACGTGCTTCCCTCGCTCGTGCACATTGCGCTCACGCCCGAGGAGCACCACATCAAGGCGGAAACGGCCGAGCTGGTGTACACCAACGATACCGATGCGCAGGGCGTGGTAAAGATAACGATCGTGTCGGAGGAAGAGGACTTTTCCGGCGATTCCACCACGGACACAGCGACCGTACGGGAGGAAGATGACGACGCCGTTACTACGGAGGAAACCACTACCGGGGAGGAGGATGAGCTTACGACGCTAGAGCCACAGAGCAGCTCCAGCAGTAGCGCGACGACCGTTGGATCCACTGCGCCACCGGAACCGATCCTGACCGTGCTCGGTGCGGATGAAGTGGACAAGGACAGGGAGGAGGAAATTAAGGAAAACATTAAGGAGGTGGAAGCAATGCCAGTGATATTGACCGTAGGCGTTTAGCGGTGCCTTTCTGCTTTGTGTTTTTCAAAATAAATGAATTATTTGTTACGAGTTATCTCTTCTTCCATTATTCGCGTTTTCAATTACATTAATTCACACTCTTCTCGAGTCACAGCAGCCACAGCAGGGAGGGGGAAATAGGCCGCAAGCGCTTTACGATGCTTCCGGAAGATCGCCGCTGGAACCGGGCACGAGCTAAAAACAGTGATCAACAATCAATTAGTACAAGTTGTGCTTTCTAGCGATCCCGCCAACAGGGAAGGTAAACCCCCTCACCATCGTAATGTTGTTGCCGTTCAGCAGGATCTGGTCGAGCTTGGTTATCCGCCGGCCTTCCGGTGTGTTCTCGTACTCCGTCACGTCCTCCAGCAGCATGTTGACGAAGTCGTCGAACCCAAGCAGCGTGCCCACGATCTCCTTATCGTTCTTCATGATGATGTGTATCCGCGAACCGATGCATTTATCTACCAGCTCTGTTGGTGGTTGTGAGAAATGGTTGTTTTTTTTTGTTTTAGTTCCCGGTGCTAATTGCTCAGTCACCCCTCGTCGCCCATGAGATGCAGAGATGGCATACGTACCGAGTGGTAGCAATGTCGATTGATTCGCGACGGTTGTTTGTGCCATTGTAAGGAGCTGACTTTACGTGTTGGAATCGAAATTTTCTGCTCACAACTTTACCTTCGGGATCACTTTTCGTTGCTGCTTTTGTGCAAACAAGAGTGCGTGCTTTCCGCGCCGCCGGCAAATTGTTTTGTTTACAGCTGCTGTGACGTTTCACGCAGACGGTACCAAACGGCAAACGTCACTGCGACGCGCGCGTTGTGAAGTGCCTTGTACACGACAGCAATCAAATGCATCACTGTTTGGCAGTTTTTTATGTTGTTGCGAATATTAATTTGCATAACAAAATCAAATTATCTACATGCAATGGCGTTATAGCAAATTTTCTATTATAATTTATAAAGAGAATCTCGACCATAACACTGGTTTTGGAAGTAAAGGCAAAACCCATTCGTTTCTTTGTCGTTCGCTTGCAGCATTCCAACGGAAACGTTTTTTTTTTCCTTCTTGTTCG
The DNA here is from genome assembly GCA_008817895.1 of Anopheles fontenillei. NCBI lineage: Eukaryota > Metazoa > Arthropoda > Insecta > Diptera > Culicidae > Anopheles > Anopheles fontenillei. The sequence continues at coordinate 3,606 of VTWG01001534.1, read as the reverse complement.
CTCCATAGCCATGTCTCGAGACAAATTTCAGCACATGCGTCTTGCTGCCCAGTACGCGCCGAGAGGACAAAACACAGCGGCAGCCAGCAAACGCAAAAGTGCGTTCGGCGCTGTCACATTAGTCGAACGTTAGCCACCAACACACCCGCTAAGGTCGGCGGCTACTAACGTTCGTGTTGGCCTACAGCTGGCCATCGCTCCCACATCGCCCCACCACCAGCCATCCATCCATCCGTCGTGTGTCGTGTGGTGTAGTGTATGTGTGTGTGTGTATGGCGTACGTACTAGCGGGTGGTGGCGGGTGATTTATCCCGCTGTTCTTCCATCTTCGTCCCCGTGGTGTTGGTTGGCATCGTTGTCCGGTTTTTTTATTTGTCGGAATCGGTCTCGTGTGTGCGGAAGGTGGCCAATTTTTCAATCCGATATCCTTTCCCTCGGGTTCAGTGGTCTTCGTTTCCTAGCCAACTTTACCTACGGTATCCTTCCGCGTGTGTCCGTGTCGTACACCGTTGATGATCGCTTCTTTGTGCGTGTAGTGTTCTGCAGACAAACCAACAAAACGGAATCAAAAGTGAAAAACATGGCGTCGACCACTTTGTTCCGAATCCTGCCAGTGGATGCAGAAGGAAGTGTGCCCCAATGCAAGCATCTGGTTGCAAATTGGTAACTTTTGCGAGGGTGTGCGTGGAAGAGTGAGACAGCTCGAGTTAATAGTACGCAGAAATACAGAAAAAAAGAAGTGGTTATTGCATATCAAAGAAAAGCAAGGAAAGCAGCTCCTTCCTTCGTTGCGCTCGTCTTCAAGTGTGTGTGTGTGATGCTAATGTTTCCTTAATGCGTCTTCTTCACCCACCATTTCCGCGTGTAAAGTGAAACCCCAAATGCAATTGTTTTGTGTTGCTGCTGTGTTGTGAACCGCAGCATGTCCTTCACCGCGCACACTTCGACGCTTGCTAATCCAGGACATGTGTGCTAGCCCACACACACGCACACTCCACTGCTCACCTGTATCACCTGTGCCAGCGCCGTTTCCAAGCAGGTCCAAGCAGGTGGCGCGTGCTTCGGCTGGGATAAAGGGCAAAAATCGATCGGCAGCCAACTGTCCGGAGCAAGTTTAAATTACGCAAAAAAGGGGGGGGGGNCGAAAGGGGGGGGGGGGGGGGCAAAAATCGATTCTTCCCTATCCCCGTCCCCGGTCGTGTAGAGAGAGAGTCGTTCCCCCGGCAGGAACATAGTTTAGAGAGGGAGCGAATGCAATAGCAGGAAGGAAGCAACAACAAAAAAGGCAAAACATCAAAGCACACATCCTGTTCGAGTTTTGTAGGTGCGACTGTGAAAGTGTGTGCGTGCGTGCGTGTGTGTGTGTGTACTCTTCGATGGAACAACGGAGACAGCTTCCAGGTGGAACTACCAAAAAAGACCACACCAAAAACCCCCCAGAAAACCAAGTGCCAAACTGCTTCCAAATGTAATCAGCGGAACAACAGCACACTTCAACTCACCTCACCGCCCCCTCAAACCGGGCGCTGCCATTAGAAAGTGATGCTAATGATTTAAAGATTAGTTGCAATCGATTTTTGAAAACCCCTCTGCAAAACGGGGAACCGAGGAGTTTCAGAAGGAGGTTGCAGCCGAACCGAGCGAACGCAAGATGAACCCCGACCGGAACAGCCGGAAGTATCGCTCCGGAAACAATCTGTACAGCGACGATGAGCTGGAATTGTCGTCGGTAAGTACGCGGATCGAACGCGGGAAATGGATAAAACCAACCAAGCAAAGGGGGAGGAGTGGGCGAGCGGAAGCACCAATTTGCACTCTCGTTCGGGGGGAGATGCACGGAAAGATATGGGCAAGAAGGTGGCCGCCTTCTGTAGGGGTAACGGGCGCGTGCGAAACAATAATCATTCTCACCGCGGGAAATCATTCGCCGAGAAGCGCCGCCGGTCGCTTTCCTCCGCTGTCATGCTGATGTCATGCGGTGTGCTTTTTTTTGAAGTTGTAGTAGTCACCGTCATCATCGTCGTCGTCGTTGTCGCCGCCACGGGATCCCATTAGTATGCTCCCGGCGGTGATGTTCGTGCGTTTCCAATGGAGACGCAAACGTGCCTGCTGTAAGAAGAGTGTAATTAACATTCGCACTTACAATAGGGAGTGGGTGGAGAGTGGTGGAATGTGTTTGATTTCTTACTTTTTGCCCCGGAGTCTAGACCGAATATGGCAAAGGCATGACGACGGTGGCGGCAAACAGTTGCACTAAACGGGCATTGTGTTTCCAACCGTTCGCCTTCAGCAAGGTGATGGTGGTAATTGCTTCTCGCTCGTGTCTGGGAGTTGATATTACTTTGGTATTTGAAATATTTAATAATGAGCCATCATATCTATAAGTTTAAAGAACGGACATCTTTGAATGTCGTCACTTATGACCAATTTTTTGGGTCACTGTATCAGTTGTTTAATGCCCAAATGTTCTGATTGGCGTTTTACGAAAACAATTGATGTCATTACTTATTTTTCACTAGTTCCTCAAATTAAGGACACAACACGGTTTGATTGGAGACTGGGTCTCCAAACTTTCCTTTTTGCGGGCAGCATTGCCTCAAAAGAAACATCATTGAGTGTAAATGTTAACGATATATTTAACTAAATAGACAACGAAAGAATATTGTTTAAAAAACACAACCTGGATACTGCTAATATCCACAGCTCTATAAAACTGAATCTGAAATTTGATCTTAAAGTATTAGGAATATATTTTTGAATAAAATTAGCCAAAAATTAGGCCATTTATCAAGTCTTTGTGGCCCATATTTTAGGCTTCGCTAGGGCCGCTAGAAAGAGTCACCAACTCAAAGAAGACCAAAAAAGGTCCGATTGAGGTAGCACTCCGAACCACAAGTAGGATAAATATAATAATCTCATGAAGCCAGCTAAACTAAAACACAGCAGGCCTAGACTAAGCACGGTTGTTACATTGGAGAACAGCATAATAAATTGATAAGAGCCTAATGAAGATGCTCTAAATCCATAATGTTTATTGAATGCAGAACACAGTTGAACACAGTCGCTGGTCTCGTGATATAGACCTCAAACGGGACAGTTTGTGTGTATATAAATCAAATCCTCTGCAGAAATATGTAATTCATTTTAATGATATTCACATAAAACTATTTTCCCCGAATCCATAAGTGATTTCTTCTGGGTCGGCGGAACAACTCTTGACACTCGACCTCTAGCCCTGATCTGCTTAAAGCCAATGGTTACTTGATTATTTATCCAAAGGTTCATCAATCACTACAGGTCGGTTCGCATAGTGTCCATTTTGACAAATCTTAATTTGTCAGCTAGGTAGTCCGAAGTTAATTAGCAACTTATAGAAAATCCTTAGCAACCATAATTCCTTATCTGCCACTCTCCATGGAAATCACCAAAGTGTATGAAGAGCAGGTGGTCTCATAGCCTGTTTTTTATAGCAAAAGTTGAACGTCAAACTTTGACAGGACGGGTGAAAACTTTTCCCCAAACAAGCTTTCTGACGACTTGCCGAATACACAAAAAATCTTAGAATCTTCGTTATTTGCACTGAAATACCTTAAAAAGCACACAAAA
>VTWG01001532.1:0-23255 GCA_008817895.1 Anopheles fontenillei | reverse complement strand
TTGTTTCATCCGTTCTATCTTCATTGACACAACACTAGAAAACTGAACCAAACTACCAATTCCGATCAGAATGGTGACCAGCGTAGTACCACATTAGTCTTGTCGCCTCCACAAAGAGAGTGAAATAAAGCAAGGCCCAGTCCCAGTTCCGTCCGGATGAAACGCAACGGCAAGAAAAGCAAAGCCTTCGCTAGCTGTGTGACCGCCTGGACCCTGGCTCACTCCCTCCACTCTCAAATGCAAACCATTTCCGTATTAGTTCCGGCTCATAAAATACACCAGTTCATTCATTTCGACAAGTTCCTTTTTGTGTTATTTTATTTTTCTTTCCCCGCCCTGCAGCCCTGAGCTACAACACTTTGTGTGTGTGTGTGTTCGATTTTCTCCCCGAGGCTAGTGGGAGCTTTGCCGCTTTCGTGCGCACGGGTGGGAAAGAAAATATTGAACATTTTCACGTTGGTGGAAAATGGGATTAACAAGCGGCAGAGCAGGCTTTATTATTCTGGGTTGTGGAGTTGTGCGAGCGAGCAAACAAAAAAAAACACTGAAACGCTGTTCAAAACACGCGTCATATCGTGTCACGAACATTAAATGGTGATGTTTAACACTGACACTGTTTGCTTTTGTGGTTTGCTTCTTTATGTATTGCGATGTTTGTGTGGTTTATTGTCACGTGACAGCATTATCAAGTGGAAATAAGTCGCGTGAATAATATTGAAAGAATGAACAATTTAAAACTTTATGAAGCACATTTTTTGATGACATGTGCTGAAATGGCTCATAGCAAAAAAGTCTTTATTTATTATTATTATCAATTATAATTTATTAATCAAACATGCGCCATAGAAAAGTATGGTTAGCATTACAATGTATCAGTTTATCAATTTCTCTGAATTTATCAGCGTCAAAACGTCAAAAATAGATCATATGCAAAGCATTATCCTGATAAGAGTCTGTATGTAAACTCGTTCTCATTCCATGTTAATGTTTTCCCTTCCAAAAAATATCCTTCACGTGGTTCCATTGTTTTAAACAACATAAAATGTCGGATTCAAATCCCCAGGACGGCTGCCAAACGCGTCTTTTAAGGATAATAAATTAACATGACCACGTAAGTTCACCAGAATCCCGCTCCATTTGTTTGGTTTCGGTTTTGAAATTCAAAGTTTGCTACTCCAAGAATTCCATACCACTGCACTCTCCCGCTTTGCTCAGCCTCACCGACCTCCAGTGGCTTGCTCCTCGGTGGTGGTGGATGATTTTGTAATCTTTTCACAATTCATCTGTAACCTTCGCCACACCTATATCTCCGTGCATCCATCAGCATGGATCCCTTAGTCAAACGGCATCTATCGTACCGTTCCCGTGTCTTTCCGAATGGCAAATTCATTGTAAAGCATCCACTCCACCGTAAAAAGGGGAAGGAACTAATCGGGAAACACGCTGGCTAATTGTTATTCTGTAGTGCACACGTTTACGGACGGAGCGCCGGACCGAACGTCGGACCGAGCGCTAAAACACACTCCCAAAACCTGGAACACGTTGCACCGGGACGTCACATTTGAATACAGAAACCGTACCCGTGGATGGGGTTTACCTTCTCCTAAACCCAACCAACAATGGTTGATTTGCCCGAATGCGCAACGTGCCCCCCAGTCTAGGTTAATGTACAGCGTCGTTCCAATGGAACTGGATATCATCGAGGTGGGAAGGGACTGAACCGACAGGACGACACACACACCCGAGGTTGACGTAGGACGGTAGGAAGATAAATGAAAAAATCATAAGCCATCCTATACCACGCTATTTTGCTCTCGAAACGGGCACGGGATGATGAATATGAATGATGTCCTCCAGGATGGATTGGGTCAGCATGATCCGTCGGTAGCGTCATCATCGTCATAGCGTAACACCATTCATCCATTTTAAACGTTTCTTTATTTGTTTTGTTTGCAGTTTGTTTGTGTGAGTGTGTGTATGCTTTTTACTATCCGTTTCTCACCTCACCTCTATCTCTAGCTGCAGCTCTACCTAACTCCTTAGCTTGTCAAGCAAATGGATATTAAACGCAATCGATTTCTCTTCCGTTAAGCTTTTACGCTGTGATCCTTTCGTTTTTCTCTGTTTTTGTTGTTGTTGTTTCTTTTAAATTTTGCTCTTGTATCGCATTTGTATTCATTCTTTTCGTTTTCTTGTTTTCTTCCATGAGATATGTTGAGTGCGTTTTCTGTTGTATCTGTTATGTTTCACTTTTTCCCTTCTTTAGCAGAGTTGTTTATCTTTTTCCTTGTCTTGTTCTCTTCTTAAATGGATTTATTTCCATTTGCGTTTTCCTTTTTACTTTGTGCGTTTAAGTATTGACCCAAAGCATTGACCCTTGCTAGACAAAACAGAGTACGCGATCAATTTATTTAGCGTCTTTCTACTCTCAACCTACTTTGCACACACTTTAAGCAAGATAAATTAATTATGTTCATATTTTGTTCACATTTTTTATATTTCACTTTTTCTCTTACGTTCTTTTCTTTATTTTCTTCTTGTGGTTTGTTGTTTATACATCCTTTCTACCACGTTTGTTTTCTATTTCTACGACTACTTTCCTTCTATTAAATCCCATTATTCATCTGCTACCTACAATTGTTTTGCATCATACATTTATCATTTCATACACATTTTTAGTAAGATGCACGAGCAAAAAAATGAACAAACAAAAAGGCTTGTATTATTTGTAACAATAAAATAAAAAAAACACTCAAATTTTCAAACTAGTAGTTAATAGCAGGCAGAAAATTGTATTTGTTATCCTTTTTTTCAATCGTTTTCTAAGATTTACATTAAAGGATACGCTGGTGCTGGAGCAAAGCTAAAGATACAAAAATGGGAAGTATGGAAAAGGGCAGTTATTGTTGTTCCAGTTTATCTATTAAATGCCACCCAAAAAAAACAAATAATCTGTACCACAAGTGATACCCATAAGTGACGCATGCTGTACAACACTTGCTCTCTGCATCAAAAACCGCTCGAGTCGAATAAATAAATCGCGCACTTGAGAGCGGGGAACTATTATACTAAGCGGAACTAGTGAGACGTCCGACCGTTCACTATTTTGTTTTGTTGCTGGCCTCAAGTGTACTGTACAGATTCCTACCACTTCCTATTCCTGCTTCTAAGCAACGCTCTTATACAACGCTTTTTGCCACCTTCCAGCAAACACACACACGCACGCAATCTTACACGCTTACACATACATACACGATCCTAGCGAAAAAGGGGCGGGAAGAAGTTGGCACGGGGTTACAGTTTCGGGCGGCATAAGGGTTTACAGGGTCGGCATCCTAAGGTCGGCCTAAGTACCGTGTGGTTGGGTGGGAGTCATCGGTTTTCGCTGCACAACGACGCCGCCGCCGCCTCACGTTCGTGTCATCATGCCATTAATCATGATGTTGGCGAGCGCATTTCGACGCTTACGCCAGGTGCCCATGCCCTGCGAATGGTACTGCAGCTGGGCGTACCACTGTTTGGTCTTCGTACCGTCCTCAGCCTGCAAAGAGCAAAAGAGAAAGAGAGGGAAGGGAAAAAACAAGAATGTAGTATTCCAAACACACGCTGTGACACGCTATTGATTGATGCCGGAAGCAGGGCCGCACGCCGTGCACTGTTACATACCTTAAATATGAAGGACTCCTTCGAGAGGATCTCCTGCACCTCGAAATAGTCCTCCCAGTCGTGCTCGGAGCAGACGATGCACCGGTCGAGAAAGAGCGGCTCGCGTAACAGCGTGTACCGGCCGCCCTTTTCGCGCACCAGCAGCAGCGACGCCTCGCGGATGCCCGTGTGGCGGGGAAAGCTGAGCGTTTCCGACAGGGCCCGGTCCGCCTTGTAGCTGGCCGTGGGCTGTGAGTGCGGGAAAGGAAGGAAGGAATAAGGCAAAAATATAGGTTGAGTAAACCACCGATAGTGAAGTGAAGTTCTTTTTGTGGCATTTTTTCTTCTAAATGATTTGTGGCAAAAGCCCCTTTTCAGGGACACTTGCTGAAGTGTGGAATGAAAATTTAAGATTCCGGGAAAGCTGCGAGTGAGGCTTTTTGGACGTCGCCACTTGACATTTGTTTGTGGTCCCTTTTGCATACGGTCGAAAGGATGTAAATCTTCATTAGGAGCAAGTAAGATGCTAGAGCACGTGCTAGACACTACGTTTCAGTTTTAGTTGTCATAATTACTCATTGAAAGAAATATTTTGAGCTTTTCAGCTTATAAGAGCGGGTTGAGTTCCAAGAAAAGCCTCAATAATGTGAACCAATGTACTGAGATGAATGACACAAATTGCTATAAGAGCATTTGAAGTTTAGAATACTTTGAATTTAAAGAAATATTATGTAAACTTGAACTTTTATCGTAATAAGTGTCTGTTGAACACAAATTTTAAAAAATTTACACTCATTGCCAGTCAGTCTTCAATAAATCTTGTTGATATAAATCTTGTTGGTATTGTGAAAATGTTTTTAAAGAAGCAGATGTCTACAAAGTTATCCAAAAGATACTGTTCTTAAAATACATCTTCTTCTTTACGGCGTAATGACCTATGATGGCATGTAGGCCTATACAGGCTTAAGAGACATAAAAAAAACAATTCCCAGAAGAACCTTAAAGCTCCTCAAAAATCCTCAAAAACAACATCCAATACCCAGTTTACATCCTCTACAACCTAACGTTGCCACCACCTTACCTTTCCATTCGTCACCAGTAGCGCATTGATCGAGGTCAGCTTGATCGTGCGGCTCTTCTTCCAGTTGCCATCGTTCGGCTGCGTAAAGAGCAGCCGGCCCTCGATGGCGAACCGCACCTCCTCGTGGTTCCACTCCAGCACGTCCACCGCCATCTTGCGCAGCTTGATGTTGATCATGTCGAGCTCGCAGGACAGCCGCCGGCCCGGGCTGGAGGACGAGATGCGGCGCCACAGCTTCGTCGGCACGTCCTTCGCCTCCCGGTTCATGTGGTTCAGGTGCAGTTCGATCTTTTCCTGCGACTGCTTCAGCAGCTCCTTGCCCTCCAGATGGGCCGGAGTCACCTTGTACAGGCGGGCCAGCAGCAGCGGGTACTTGGTGACGCGCTGTACCGGCACCTGGAATGTAAGAGGAGGGAAAGGGTGTTATAAACGTCTCTGCAAAGTATCCCATCAATCCGAGCTTACCATAAGGAACGAGTTGAGATTCATTCGCCGCAGCACGGCATTCTCCATCTGCGAGACGCGCAGAAAGATGCGCAGCAGCTCCTTCTCCTTCTCGAGATTCGCGAGCAGCAGACTGGCGGCACCCTGCCGCACGCAGTAGCTCTCGAACGCGTGCAGCATCGGGGCCGCCTCGAGGAAGATCTTACCGATGCTCACCGTAAGCAGATCGTCGTCGCCCTGCTCGTTCGCGATGTCCAGCGCATCGCGCATCCGCTCCGCCAGGAACTGGTTGTTCTCCAGCAGTTCTTCCACGTTCAAAAAGATTGCAGAGAGCTGCTCCTGGTTGAGCAGGCCGGCGACCAGCATCGGCTGATAGAACTCCTCCAGTATGATCTGCAGATCCCGCCCATACTTTTCCTCCGTCTCGACGATCTCGGTAATGATCTCTTTCCGCTCTGCCCGCTTTTTGCCACACTTCCGACAGACGAGCGGTGCGTACATGACGCCCGACTCGGTCACCTGCGTCTCGACCGGTCCGTCACAATCCTCGCACAGGTGAATCGGTGTGATCTTCGTCAGCAGCGAGCTTGTTGTGGTGCTAGTAGTTGTCGTGGTGATTGGATTCTGCCACCGGCTGCGGGACGTCTTGCTCGTCTCCGACCCGACGCCCGAATCGTTCCGTTCGATTTCGGCCGACGCTTTGCTACTTCGCCCATTGCTAAGCGTGCCCGCCGACAGGGACGTGTCCTCGCTCGAATCACTAATACCCGACAGATGCGACAGCCTGCTGCTAATGTCCGATATCTGGCGCTGATGGTGCCGCAGCTCGGTGATCGGTTCAGACTCTTCCTCCTCGAGGATGATGTCACCGGCACCGCCAAACTGGAACCCGTACGATCCGTCCTCCTGCACGATGCCACGCTCCTTCGCGTCCACCAGGTACGACAAGATGTCGTACTTGGAGGCACCCTCAAAGATAGACCGCGCATTGCGCTGCTTCTCCAGATCGACGTCGTCGATTGGTGGAGCCGTCAGTGGCAGCGGCGGCGGGATGTCATTGATTTCCTCATAGATAGGATCTCCGTTCAGCCGGATCGATTCGTAATGATGCTCATCGTCATCATCCTCGTTCGCCGTGTTGATCTCCAGCTCGGACAGTGTCGCGTCAACCAGCATCTGGTAGAACTTGCTGCGGGATGAGTGCGCATCGTCATCCACCGTCAGATCGCTGCTGCAGCTCTGATAGCAATCGCTCAGCTCGCCCAGCTGATCGAACTCCATCAGCTCGTACGCGGCAGCCGAACCGTAGCTATTGCCCGAGCTGACACTGCTGCGCTTACTGCCGCTGTTCTGCTGCGGTGACTGGCTGGCTGGGTTGCTCGGTGCTGTCAGCTTGCTGCGCTCCTCCTGTATCTTGAGCAGCGACTGCTCGATCATCTTCGACACGTCGTCCTCGTCTTTGGTACCGCTCATGTCCAGCCCGTTGCGCGATTCCTTCAGCCGGAGCAGCGAGCTTTCGATCAGCTTGGCGATCAGCTCGTAGTCCAACCCTTCGGACAGCTGGCTAAGGGAGGGATCTTCTAGCAGCTTGGCGATGAAGCTGTTACGGCACACCTTCGCCTGCAAGCTGTTGACGGTGGTGGTCGGTTCCGTGGTTGGTTTTAGCGAGCGCCGCAGCACAACCGGTGTCGGTGTGAGGTCCACGGACGTTTGTTTGACTACGATCTGCTGCTGCTGCTGATCGTGAGCAGCATCTTCACGAACCTTGGGCGAATCTTTGGAGTCATTGGAATCACTAGGAACTGGTGCGATCGGTGTTACATCTTCGGACGTCTTCGTGTCGGTTTGTGAAGCGGTGCTACTGTCAACACTCTGCTCCGGTTGAGCAAAATCGAGATTGATCAACGTACGCCCATTACTGCCGGTGACACTGCTCCCCCCTATGGGAATGACCGACGTCCCCGTGCTCACAGTTGTGACCTCTTCCCTTCCCATCGTTACCACCGTTCCGTTCGCGTGCTGCTCGTCGCCTGACAGCTTCCCCGTTGCCATCCTGCCCTTACTTCCACGGCTTTCCAGCGTAGACGTCGGCGAGCTGACGCTGATCGTGATCGTATTGGACGCCGTTTGCCGTATCTCGTTCGTCGGTGAGGCCACCACACTGCCATCGTTTACCACCACCGACGATTGGTAGATGGGCGTATCGCTAGCCCCATCCACGTTCACCGTCGAGTAGCAATCATCGCCCGTGATCAGGATGGACGTTTTCTTCTGATAGTGTTCCTCCTCCGGTTCCGGATCGTGCCGTATCTCTAGCCGATGAATGCCGCCGCTCGACGCAATCGGTGACGGCGATGAGCCACAGGACGAGGGAGAAGATGGGGAGGAGGAGGAGGAGGAGGAGAAGGAGGAGGAGCTGGCCAGTACCTGCACCACCGTACGGGACGAGGTTGAGGTGGAGCTGCTACGGTCGCTACTCGAACGCCTGACGCCCGCCATCAGGCCGAAGCAAAAATCCTCGTACACGTTGCTGCCCGGAGGTGGCGGTGTGGCACTGGCTGGCGCTTTCCCATTGGCGCCGGTGGGAAGTTGCTGTTGCGTTGTTGGTGGTGGTGGTGGTGGAGGTGGCTGCTTGGGTCGTGCCTTGCCGCCCTGACCAGCGGCTAGCAGCAGCGACGAGATGGAACCGATCGATGATTCCGACGACGACGAGGATGAAGTTGTCAAGGAAGCAGTTTCATCGTCGAATGCCGTCCGCGAATCGGTCCGCAGGGGCCGAACGCGTAAAGCCATCGTGTCGTTGAACTGGTCGTCCCGGGCAGTGGTACCGTTGGCGGGATGTGCACCATACCCGTTCGTCTTGGCGGTGGGTGATGATCGGTCGCTGAAGCTTCTTCGCACTGGACCGGCCCGTCGCTGGAACACGGTGGCGACCGCGCTTGGCTTGGTGCGTTCTGCGTAACGATAGAAGGAAAACAACTGTTAGAAACTCATTCAATCACTAGTAGTAGTAACATTATTAATTAGACCACCACCAATATCGACGAGCCTGCGATTCGTTCCGGGTCAGGACCTGCTGCCATTCTGCCTAGCCTTCCAATCGTGCCAAACCGGACTTATTAGAGCGAATCACATTTACTGCATCGGCACCGCTAGCATCGCTGCAGGATATTGTGATTTGACCTCGTGGCAATCGAACCTTCCATGTTCCCAGTCACCACCGCTACGGTTTCGTTTCGAGACCGTTGGTGACCGTATTTCCAATATCCGGTTCGGTTTGCATCAGTGCTACCGGGCGGGACCATGTTTTTGCCAATGCCACTCTCCACTCACCCCCTTCGTGGGTGGGTAGGTGAACAAATTTCATGAATGAATTATGAGCACGTGCTGCACATTTGGCGTTCGACGTTGGCCAACAGTAATGAGCAGTGGCAGCAGGTGTGTCACGCCGTTTTGCACGCAGTACGATACGAGGGGTTTTATTTCGTGCAGGGCTGGAGCTGGCGGTTGATTGCCAAAGCCCGCGGTGAGTGAAAGGGCATTGTGTGATTAGTGTGCTATGTATTATGCAAAGTGTGCTGGTGAAAACAATAGCCCAGCCGGGGGTATTGCAAGGGGTTGGAGCGAAATGCGGGATGGGTTGTTTTTAATAATTATTGAACACCGTGTGGTGTTGAGTTTGCCGCAACAAACAACTGTTTATAGCTAGATGCTTTTTTTGCTGTGTGCTATTGTATTATATTGAACAATGCACTTGAAGCATAAGCTTATATTGTATTGCAAAAAGATTTTCTCTTTAAATTATTAAACACAATAATCAATAAAAACTATGCTCGCAGTTCGCAGGTGTAGAGCAAAAGGTTATAACGTTTAGTATTAGAAGGTACAGACTGTTCCCAGGTGTAAAATTGGACCAACAAGAATCTGATGTTTTATACATCATATGATTGGCAATAAAAAACAAACTTCATGTTTTAGTGGAATCTTACAATTTTTATGTAGGTTTTCACGGTTGCCCCAGTTTACCAAGGTTGCTTGATAAGCAGCGCACAGTTTAATTCAATCCAAAATAATACTTATTGATAGGCGGATAGAATCGTTTTGGGAAATCATTTAAATTTGTTTTTTTTTTTGCATAATACAAAAAGCATATACTGTTATGCTTAAAATTACGGACAGCTTCAAATTCCGGACATTCGGCATGTTTTTATTGAATTGCTTCATATCTAGTCCCTGGCCATACCCTTTTTTATTTTTTTATATTGGCCATGATGTGCTAAAACATATTAAAAATGAGTCTGACCTCTAGTAAGCCCTGATGCCACAGTAAATAAATATTTTCTGTCGGTCAGTTAGAGGCTTTCTTAGCAGTTTTGCTTCAAACCCCCGCCAGTGTTATTTCTCCGATAATTCCTATTAATCTCGTCTAGGCGCATTGAAATACATAGGAATCCATTGTGGAAGTAGTTTACAACGTGAAAACAACAGTGTTTTACCATGTTATGCTCTGAATTTCATAAAAAACACGTATTTAATACTGTGCGGAATTCGGAGCAATATTGTTTATCTTGATTTATCTTGCAGGCAAACCCCATTGTCAGTAAGGCTGTCATCCTGTCGATCCAGGATGACAATGTCCCTCAGAATTTGTTATCCGGATGTAAATATAAGTTAAAAACAAAACAAAAAAGGAGTAGTGTGTGTCTTAATATGAAGATTATAAATGAAATTTTGAGTCTGTCCGGAATATGAATTTAATTGTCCTTAATTTGAAACATGAGCTCGAAACTGTCCGGAATATGAATCAAAATATCGTTGCAGTTTCATGCGTGTTTCGAGTAAAATTATTGGATATCTTAATTTTTTTCTCAACTGTAGAAAGTTTGCATCAATAAAATGAGCTATGCTGAGGTATGACGAATTAAATATGGATTAGTGAGAAACTATGAATTGCCAAAAATGCCTTAAGTGTCCATAATTCGAAACAGTACGGTATGTCTTCATTGCGAACAAAGATTCTAAGATTTGCCCTATTCTGCTCTGTTTTAAATACTCTTGAATAATAATTGTTTTAGCTAATTTCAGCATTTATATTCAAAATATCCCCAAGTGTTAAAAATACTAAATTGTTTCAACACTGCAGCATCATTGTGTGTTTAATTGATATAAATTGTATTTATTTTTTATTCTTAACAAAACTTAACCACTTAAGGTCCGAGCACAGAAATTATTTTTTCTGTCTATGACACTGTCGTTTTTTATGAATCTATCCTCGAATGGCAAATTCTTATTTTTTGTTTCTTCTTTACGTTGTTTTAAACAGGATGGAATCGTCCCGCTGCTAGCCTAGTAGCCTAGATACCTAACCGTGACACTAAAATATACCCGTTTCCATCCTGCAAGCGTCACGTAAGGTATGGGTGATCCCTGCAGTGAACCACTCTTAAAGGCCGGGAGACATTTTCCGTACTCGCTAGTGTAATTTCGATTTTTACTAGCGCATCTGGCGGCGGCTGATGGGAGTTTTGTTTGGTCATCGAGGGAATCGTCGTGCCGAATCTCAAAAATTAGTAGTTTTTTCAACATTTTTTGATACGAAAATGGTTGAAATACTTGCACAACATATTTATCTATCAATAACAAAGCTTATCCAGTCCAGTTCAATTAAAAAAAAACATGGAAAAATAGGACTAGCGCATCTGGCGGTGGCTTACTGAAACATTTTGCCAAAAAAATTATAGTCGCTTCAGAAAATATGTTATTTTTCCTTGTTTTTTACGTAAATCGGACCAGAACAGTTTTATAAAGGGTAGATACACATGTTCTGCATGCATCGCATCCATTTTTGCATCGAAAATAGGAAAATGATACTTTATTGCGCGACCCGGCTCGACCATTCCCTCGGTGACCAAAAAAGCTTTCACCAACCGCCGCCAGATCGGCATTACACTAGAGAGTACGGATAATGTACCCCGGCCTTTAGGTTCATAATGAATGTTCATCAATCAAGCGAAACATTCCCTTATTCCCACCTATTCTTAAAACCAATCCACCAGTAGCTAAAAGACGATTATTGCAACTCGAAAACTGTGTCACCAACTTTTCTCCACCCAGCTGAATGTTCTATTTTTCTGCTTCACATTTTCTAACTTCCCGCGCGCACACAGATTGTTGTGTTGGCAGCAAGATGGAACCCATACCCCCACGTGGCCAGAACAGCTGGCCAAACAACTGGCTGGTGCAAGGGCACATGGGATGGCACTGATGAACAGCACGAATATGCTTCCTTTGTGCAGGCGTCGGCGGTAAGCATGCACCGATGCCTTCCGATACATCGAGTGCATCGCAGCGCGAGCAATAATCGTGTCCGCCGGGTCTCGATTGTGGCACCGTTTCGCTAAGGTCGTTCCCGAAGACAAACGTTTGTTTATCGAACTGCTTCGAACCATTCGCTGCTGTTGCTCGTACAAACGAGCTGCTGCCTCGAAGGATTTAACTTTACCGCTCGGTTGCCGCTCGTTGTGCGATTATCTCACCCCAACGGAGAGGGAACTATTCTCCTGTGGGGGCAGGGAACAGCGACGCCATTCTTTCTATGGCAACTGTCACCATGTACATTTGTTGTAGGGTGTTTTGTTTAGGTGCGAGAGATGTTCGCGGCGCTCGTGGCATCCCTCGAGCGAGGGACACAGAGCATCGTAATCAAAGCTCATATGTAAATACCCGCACCAGTACTGGTTTCCGATCACTCCGAATCCTCCTTCCCGTGGTGCCGAGGATGCGCATAAATCAGAGCCCAGTTTCGATAGTGGCACCTAACCCAACAGGGACACAGCAACAAGAGTGTCCAACAAGAGTGGCGGCAACAAGAGCCGCCGTAGGGATCGTTTGGTACGTTTGGTTTATCTTCGTACACGTTGTTTCACAGTGCCGGGACGGGGGTTTGCCCGAGACCCAAATCGCACCGTTTCGATCGAATCGAACACATTTGGCATTACACAGCCGCTCATGCGAGAAAACGGATCCCAAGACACAGTAAGACACCGCCCGTTTCTCCCCTCTTTTGGCCACTTTTCCTTCACACACACAATGTCACACAACACAACGGAGCGAGGAGGGAGAGAAGCGACGATCCCAATCATGTTATTTTATTTCACCCTGTGCTTTCCCGTGATTTATGCGAGCGCTTCAAAAAGCTGGCAAAAATCTGTTCCGCCTTTCCACCACTTTCCTCCTCCTGCTCCTCCCCGATCCCTTGCGGCGATTCCCTTGTGTGGCGGTGGAATGTAAAATATTTGCCATAATTTCACTTTTCCTCCGAGTGTTGCTGCCGCCCGTTCGAGCCGAAAGCTTCCTATCAAGCAGAATTGCCGTGCGGGAAAGGTGGAAAACTGGAGAAAAATCCCGGGACACTCTTTACCTTCGCAACAAGCAACAAATATGCGGAAAACCGGGAACAACAACTCGTCCCTGGTGGAGAAGGTCGGTTGGAGGGATTTGTGGCCGGGCGTATGTGTTGCGGTGCAAATAATTCCGACAAATTTTTCATTCCTCTACTCACACAACACACCCGAATCACTCCGCTGTGGTATGATAGGCAAATTTTCCAATCTTTTTACCCTCCCGGGGATGGGAGGGAAAGTCCCAGGAGCGTTCTTACGATTTGGATTTGCTTTCTCTTTGCCGAGGCTGGCTGGCGAAAATCGGGGGGGTTGGGGTTGCCTTTTTTGCTAGCCTCTACCCTACCGGTGGGCTACCGTCCGGTGAGGTTAAGTTCGTTCCGGAAGATTTTGTTTGGCAATGATTTCTGACCTCACACACACACTCTCTCACTCTGTCTCTAAGTCCCCTCGTTCTCTCCACTAGGTTTTTAGGGCAGGCTTTTTTTGAATGGCTTCTGTTTGGAAAAGGTCATGGATTTATCGTAACAAGGATCAATGGCTTATCGTGCTGGTGCTGTCAGTTGTACTGTTGTTTCGGGTAGCTTCCGGTTGAAAAAAAAAACAGGTTGAATACGTACCGAAACCCATTGCAGGATTAAGTTTCAGGCCTAGTGGGGAATGTTAGTCTTTTTTTTTGTATTTTTGGCCATTTGGTCATCAGGTTGGTCTTTTTAACATCCGATTGTTTTGGGAGCAAACTATTGTATGCAACGGATTAGGTAAAATGAACAAATATTTTAAATGAAAACATTTTTCTGCCGTTTTAAAAGCTACTTTAGGTGGTTTATATGATCCTCACGAACATTTGATATTAATTTACTCACATTTTATTCAATTTTTTTAAATGATTATTATGGAAAAAGGAAGTATGGACAATCATTCCTAACTCAACTATTTTCTCTGTATAAGAGCTCCTCAATAAAGTTCATAATTTGATTGCTGTGTTTTGCTTTTATTAGATTGTTAAGCAATCGATATTAATATCGAAAGAATTTATGGGCATAAATCTTTCAATGGCACTATATATTTAGATAGTATTGCCTGAGGTAAGCAATATTTTTTTACATTTTCATTTGATTTTTGACTATGATCCCTGTTAGCTCCCGAACTAGTCGCGTAACGGAATAGAAATTGTTTTCTCATAGGAGTCAAAAAATGTTTATTCGCCGAGTTTCGCTTTGGGTGGAAACTTTATTCTGTCGCGGTTTTTGTACACCTTTAAAAAGTTTTTGACTATTCTCGCTCGCTGTCGTGATGCTACTGGTGCAATCGCGATGGCGAGGAACCCGATTCCTGATCTTGAGGTCATTCGCCTTCCCTGTACCCGAACCCGTTACAGTGCCCTCTATAGGTGAGATTAAGGAATCTCTCGCGATCGCAAGTCCTGATAGTTTGGCTGTCAGCTGCGGTGACAGTTCTGCTCTGTTTGTTTACGATCGTCGCAACAATCCCTATGACTTCATGGTCTGAAACAATGATTCCAGTTACAACCAGCTTTTTAGAGGTTAATTATGCAGCGAGAAAAAGCAGTCATTATAGTCTTTATTCCGTAAAAAAGGCTCCTTATCAGGGTTCTGGAACTCTTGAAGCTCTCCAAACTTAACCACATGCAAACAAATGAGACACATTATAATTATACAGGGTTTACCAAGTCACTTTGCGATGTGAGCTGCACAATTNAAACTGTTTTGTTTGCACTTTTTTCAAGCGAAACTCATTTATAAGTGAGGAAATAGATGTAAAATGGTTATGAGATTTAAATCGGCTTTTGAAAAACACGTTTTAGTGAGTTATAACTTGAAATGCTTAAGGTGGCACACTTGCCCAAAATTCCGCTAGCACGTCAGAATAGAAACACGTCTCAAGTGAGATGAATTGTGCAGCTCACATCGCAAAGTGACTTGATAAACCCTGTATTATATTATAATTATTATTATTGATTACATTACTCAAATTGTTATACGAATGTATACAAGGCAGACGCTGAACTAGTGCCAAAAGATTGGTTTAGTCTTAAACTAAGCATAGAAATATGTTTTAAAATGTAATAACTGTATTGTAACACTTTTCAAGCACAGGCCAAACAAGTTGAATTTGTAATGCATGAGTATTAGTACCTACTGTACTAACGCATTTTATTTATTTACTAAATGCATTGCATTTTACCTAAGCAGAAAATTGCGTAAAACGCGCATAATTTCCTTTGGTAGCAGTTATGCCAACTCAAACTCTAGTTTTAAATATTTTTTCAAACAGAAATCCCAACTATGTTCAATGCCCAATCACACCTATTATAGTAAAAATATCTACCAACTCCCTTTCCACATACCCATCCCATTGGCACTGCACCTGTTCATTGGCCCTGCGAACAAACTCCACAAAACGATGCACCATAGGCACCAAATCCCCCGCTTTGCACCAAAAATCGATCGAGTGCATCGATTTGGCACGGAACGGACGGGAAACCACTGCAGCGATTAATCGCGCCATCTTGTACAAGCGCTTCGGGCGGTGGGCGCGAATGGGTATAGTACCAGCGCATTTGCGTATACGCACTTTACCGATGGCTTGCGGCGACAGAGCACGGTACCAGCCACGGTTCGCGCGTCGAAACGCACCTGCCCGGCCCGTCAGGTCCGGTCGGCCCGAATAATAATGGGCGAATGGCCCGGGCCGGGGATCCATGTCGGCGCTGGATTAGCATAAACTCTAATTCTATATAATTAGCGGCCATCAAGTTCAGCGGACTATAACATCAATCGTCCAGCCAGCGTAGGGTCGGTTGCCGAAAACTATCCCGCACACCGGTAGGTTTCCGGAAACCCCGGACCACCAGGAGAATGGGGGAATGTCACACGGTTGCTCGTTTCGGTCGACGCCGAAACTCCCCAAGAACCGCATCGCTTTTTTTCCCGCACAGCCGGTGCGCGCACTCGAACAATGCAAATATTTCCCCTTTCCATCCACCCCTACCCCTACCAAGCGGACATGTGCCCGGGAAAAGGGACAAGGAAATAAAATGACAAGCATAATGGGTGCCTGACATTATTTTATGTCGAATCAATTTCAAAACGCTGCTGCGCTGCTGACCAACGAGCCGCGCTGTTGAGCGGTTCCTGTCGATGGCAAGAGCAGACCATTGCTTCGTTTGTGCTTGTGTGTGTGTGGATGGACATTGGCCATTGGACCGAGAACCACGCGAAACGGGCACGAATTAATGAATTTGTGAACTGAACGTTCCGTTCGACGAGCACTGCGCGGCGCTTCGCAGCGGACAGAAACCAAAATTCACCATCCGGAAGGAAACGGCTGTTCCGTGTGGTGGTTGGCCGGTAAGCGCTTCACATAGTGGGGTAACGTTGCCAGCTGGTGGACAGTTGCCCATCTGGTGGACAGTTTGGTACATAAACGAATCATATTAATCGGCGTAAGAGCACTGTGAGCCGTTAAAAGCATTTCAATACACAGAGCAAAGCATTGTTGAAGTCATTACACTGGAAGTAATTGAGAAAAATGGGTCGAAAATGTACGAGGTGGCATAATTTGTTTTGGAAATACGATGGATGCTCTGTTTAAGCTACTATTTGAATGAAATAGGAAACACCCAAATGCTTGGTACACATCAAATGTTATTTGTTACATATTCTGTTGTACCTAGAGGTAATGACTATACAGTTTCTTGATTGAACTTGGAATACATGCCATCTTTTGTACTTGTTGCTTTCGTCACGGTTTTATATACGGAAGCAATCTCAACACTGTACCTTTTCTTAACCACAAGGAACGGTTTGTATGCTAAATGATCGTCTTAATTGGTGGTCTGCATCTATCACAAGCGGAATCAAAGCCAATGCGTGAACTGAATTCTTCTTTGACGGGTCTTTGTTTGGAGATCGAACTAGGTATCAACTAGACGCCTTAATGCATCCTTTTACATGTGCCTTTAAATTGAACTGGCAGCCTGCTAATCAACATCAACGTAAGTCAAATGACACATAAAAAGCGTTGGAATATTGAATTCTGACGAATCAACGTCTTCCAACACAACCAGCCGCTGCTCTGCGCCTAACTTAGCCGTGAAATGCTTTATTGGCACAGAATGCAGAACATTATGCTTGGTTTGGATGGGTTGTACAAACCAAAGATTAGAAAAAACGATCGTTCGAAGGAGAATGGTAGCTACCGTTGCCTAGGATCAACGATCTGAGAACATTAATGGGCATTTCGACTGTTCCCGTTTCGATCTTGAAGAATTCTAGGAACTGGGTGCATGATGGTTGTCTCTGCTTCCTTACTTATTTCTTAATTCTACTTGGTTACATTTCAAATGCCATGAAAGTCAACCAAGATCAACAAAGATCGAAAGACAGAAAGCAATGCGAGAAACCTCTGTGTATTTACTTCGTTTTTAGATTGAGATCTTTCAACAGATTTCGTCACATCATTAGAGTCAATCAATTATCATCATTTTCTTTGTTGTCTAAAGAATTATTTTACCTCAATACATTAGTGTATATGCCATCAAATGCTCTTACGACTCCAACAATAACTTTATTTCATATAAAAATAGATGACGATAATATTGGCTACGAAGCTACGAAGTAGTCAAGTACACCCATCGAATAAGCATTTTATTTTGTGCCTAAGGACCTAAACTAAACCTAAACCCCAAAATGCATACCAAACATACGGAGCATCACCAGAGCCAGATAGATAACCCATTTGAGCTACCGATACATCCGCATCGAACACAAAACTGACAGGGCTCCGGTAGGCATCCCGATCAAAAGTCTGACATTCAGCACCACTCCGACAGACACTAATTGCCAATCATTCAATCAACCTCGGAACCTTGACTCGACACCAGACCATGCCCAAAAGGGCGAGAATGAGCCAAACCTCTCTTGTTCGTGGTTCGGTGCACATCCTCCCTTTAAAAACAAGGAGAAGGGAGCCATGTAGGTGTAAATTATCCAATTAGTCATATTGCCCTATTGGCAAGTGGTTGGGAAAGTGGAGAAGCGCTGCCGCTCTTGCCATTTCCGGATGGTTTAGTTCTACGTTTCTGGTGCTAGTCTGAATTTGATATCAGGAATTGGGTAGATAATGGAAACTTCCAGCAACCTTCCTCCAGGCTTTCCAGCCCCCAAAACCCCGGCCACCCAAATGTCTCTCTTATCGTTTGAAATCAATCGAATAGCAGACAAACTCATCCCATGCCAATCATTTTATGTATTTAATTGAATGGTATGGTAGAATGCTAACGTATGATGTTATATGCGACGTAGTGCTTTTCTTCCCTTATCGGTAAATATTTACACTTTGAAAGTGGAGGAACAATCGATGGCATGAAGATGGCTTCGTTTTGTGCCGAGACAGCCATAACGTTACTCCATTACAATCAGAATCAATCGCATTGACGACTCAAATCATTGAAAGGTGTTCGGAAGAAGTTCAATTCTCCAATACTTGGCACATTTACATTAAGCTTTCCGGCAGTCGGAAAAGCTCGCATTGATTGCTAAACGCTGAATATTTGCTAACGAGACAAAATCACTGTAGTAAGCTCCGTTCCGGATATTAGCTCCTACAGACACACTTGAAACTATCGCCACGTAATTAACTCTCTTCAGACTTACCCTCATTAGTGCCATTTGCTAGCATCGGCGCGTTCGTGATGGTTGCCGCCGGCAGCAGGATCACTTTGGCAAGCTCTTCCGTTTCCACCTGCTTCGACGACGCTGGCATGTCTTTCCTGCTGCCAATCGACTCCTCAGCTGCTGCTCCCCGTTCCGTAGCTCCGTTCGTAGTCTTCACCGGCACCGGCGTAACCTCCCCCGGCACAACCTCCGTAAACAGCATCTGAGCGAACAGTCGATCATCGTCGTGGATGATTTCGTTCTCCACCAGAAAGTGTACCTTCTTCCGGCCACCGGTCGTCGATTGGGTTGCGTCTGGCTCGCTCGAGCTCGCGATCACCGGGAACGGCGTGGGCAGATAGAACTGTGAGCCCGAGTTGCGCTTGTCCGTCAGATGGCGGGCACTAATCGTACCGTGCTTGCCGAAGGTGCTGGCACCCTCCTCCGACACACTCCCGTTGGCGTTGGTGGTAAGCTTGGCCAGCCGCTGCACCAGCGTATGATTGAGCCGGATCGTGTCATAGCCCGGCCCGCCGGCTCCCGTATCCTTCTCCACCGTCACCATCGAGGACGGTGGTGCGGCCGGCATCGAGGATGGTCGCTTGAGGATGGACTTTATTGCACTTGGCGTCACGCTCGGTGACCCCGTCTCGGCCGTGCCCGACGGTGCCGTCGAAGGGAGCGACCGACTGTCGTCGTTCTCTTTGGTTGCCTCGAGCTGTCGCTGCTTCGAGCGCGGCGGCCGTTCGGGCGTACCGGCGGACGGGGAGCTTGGATCGTCCGTCGCCTGCGCCTCCTCGACCGGCACCTCAACCGGATCGTACACGAACTCGTCCACATCGTCGTACACGGGCGCACCGGACACGCTCGTCCCCGAGTCGTCGAACAGCTTGATTCTTTGGCCATTGATTGCCGCGATACTGTTCGCCGGGTTCGGGTTGTACCGGTTGGCGTACAGTGTGTCGAGGATGTTCTCGTGCTCAGCGAGATCAGATCGTACGGATTAACGTCACAGCGGAGGATGGATTTGCGATTCTGGGCCGTGCTGGTTGGGCCATCGTCGAGCAGATCGGTATCGCGGTCCGGCTCCCCGACCCAACAGTCCTGGAACGATTCAAGCTTGCGTCCTCCAACCCGCGAACCATTCTTGCTCAGCGACGGCGACGGAGATCTTGCTGCCGATGAGCGCTTTCCCCCAGCGGTGCTCCCACTGCGACCACGGGACGGACTCGTACTCTTCGCCCGACCCCGTAGCTTCTCCTTCAGGCTGCTCTTGACCGACTTTGGCCCACCGGCACCACTCTCGGCCGGTTGTGTCAGCCTCGACCGGCGCATAAAGTCGTACGGGTCCGGGTTACCATTTCCGAGGATGGTTGGCCGCGACTTCTTGCCATACGTGGACGCTAGCTTAACCGTGCCGGCGCTCGTTCGAATCGGCGGTGGAGCGAGATAGGTGGCACCCGAGGTTAGCCGCATCGTGCCACCGATCGGTGCGAGCGGTAGCCGAGATCCTTTGCACTTCTTGCACACGGACGCCTTCTTTATCTCGCGCTTCGTCCCGGTTAGGTACTCGGGACAGCAGCAGATCAGTACGGCCACCTCTGGCGGTGGAGGTGGCGGACAGTACATTGCTGGCAGGTGGGGATGATGGGGATGGTGCGGCGACATTGCCAACGGTGGCGGCATACCGCGCACCGTCCCGTACACCCACGTTTCGGCGTACTTCATCGTGGCAAGCTGATGCACATTGGTGTGGGAACTGTTCGAGTGGCCGACGGACGACAGGGAGGCTGGACCGTTGCCACTGTAGTCGAGCGATGGGTCGTAGCTGCGCGCACCGAATGGTATTAGGGCGGAACCGTTTGAGTTAGCCGTACCGTTGGTGGGTCCGGGGGACTGCTTGTCCTCGGCTACGGGTGATGCTTTGCTGAGCTTAAGACGTTGGCCCCATGTTTTCTTGCCCTTGTCGGTTGGTTTCGGGACCTGTGGGAGGGAAGAGACACGGTTAGAGAGTGTTTGAATGGTAAAAATGAGCTAGAGTAACACTATTTTGCATATAAAAAAGTTGATTTTGAAATAATGAAGGGACCATCCATAAATTACGTAACGTCACACATTAATGTTTGATTGTGTAACTTAACAAGGTTTTAAACCTCTTTCGCCTCCTTAGTACTTGATCGTAACGTTGGAACGAAGTTTATTTTACTCTGTGAACACTTCGTAATGAGCGGATAACCCATAAGTGGACTTGTTGTCGGGAGCTATATTCGTTTTTTCAGTATCCTCAAGATTAGGAATATCAAATTTTCAGTAAGGCGAAATTAGTTCAATATCAGAATCCTAAACTTCAAGAATAAGGTGAAAAAAATACATTTAGCCTTAAAAAAGATTGACTTGTCTCCCAAAATTCTCTCAATAAAGACTAGAAAACGATGTAAGCAAAACATAAAAACTACTCCATTGGTCTTCCAAGATCCTTCAACGGGTAATAAAAATGAGCTCTTCTGAGCTATCTCAATCGGTTGTTTATTTGCTATTTCCCGATTTATTCTAGACCCGACCTAACATCTTGAATCGATTCTTTGATATCTTCAGTTTGTGAAGATGTCGAAATTCAAATAGTTTTGTTTTTAGAAATAAGTGTCTGTAAAGCCTCTTTGAGCCTTATCTTTCAGCTCTTTGAGCCTTGATGAGATTAGCTTTTAGGCAATTAGTTATTAGTTATATAATTTAGTTTTGAAAATCGTTATTAAAATTCTCGAGAATCCAACCAAAACTAGTACCCAATAAGCATAAAGCAAATAGAAATTTATTGAAAGCAAGACGTACTGATATTCTCGGGTAAGGTTTTGATAATCCTCCCATCTCAAAACCTCTCAAATCCTCTCGTTGCGGATTATCCATCTTTGAATTTAAATGAATTGCCTTAAAAATGCCAGTTCCCACGCTCAACTATTCCTGAAGTATGCAGATACCATTTTGAATCTTTTATTTAAGCTTAAGAAAACCAAAGTGACGGAATGTGCCGGTATATTTTATATTCCAAATTGCGTGTGGCTATATATATATATTGGATCGAAAGATTACTGCAAACGATTTGCAAAAAACCTTCCACAACAAAGCGTAGCTGTGAGCACATTTTCCCCATATGCTTGCCAAACGTTCAAGTGAAGGAGTAACAAAAAAAAAAGAAAATAGAACGCTCACACACATTGCCATCCCACACAAATCGGATCAATGCATATGTGCAAATTTCTCAATTTCTTTCACCGATCTTCCGAAACGAAATCAAATTCCTTCGTGCTGCAATCGAAACCGCCTTTTGCCGAACACTCTGGCCCACGTACGGTTCGCATTCTACCGCGTTCCGCCGGGTGGAAAAGGATTTTCACAACCCCCTACCCCACACAGACACACACATACACATTCAATTTGCTTGGGGCTGCTGCTTTATTCTTTTCACCGCAAGGAAATGTGCTTCAGGTCACGTAGTGAGCTTTTGCCCGGTTTGTGCGGGGAGAGGTCGGCACTGATCCGGGTGCGAATTTAAACCCAGAAAAAAAGGAAAAAAAAACTGGGAAGTCCTTCACTTGCCGATATGCACGAGCAACTGAGAGGGGTCTTACCGCCGTTCCTGCTTGTGGTGTGATCGGTAGCAAAACTTTGGCCCAAACCCTGACGCAGGAACTTTGAACTGGCGTCAAAGTGTCGAAAGCTTCCGTCACACAACGGCTGCGGGTGGACGGTGATAATTTTATTGGAAAGAAAGCCCGATGATGCTGATGCGTCGCTCGGTTTGAGTTTTTTTGCCTTTCTTTTGTACGGTTTGAATTTGACTTTGCTAGCCACAACCTCAAAAAGTCAGAACCTCTCAGAATGCTCTCAGGAAGTCTCGCAAGCCTGTTTGGTTTTGTGCGGTGGGATCAAATCACACCCCTGAACGGTGTCTCCAGCGAGCACGTGCCATCCCCGCGGTTATGACCCACGATGGAAGACGATTTTTGTGGCTTTTGCCTTTCCGGCTTCCCGGGAACCGGGATGCCCCCGATCCAACTGCGTGAAAATCCGGCGTGACTGGCGGGCAACGAGAATTTGCATCCGCCCGTTTCCTCGGTACATTCGATACCGCCCGGGAAACGGCGACACCAAATCCCGCCCGCCCTCACCAGTCACGCGCATCAAACTTTACGAACTGAAGCTTGTCGTAAAATGCGGTTCGAAGCGAAACTCTCCAATATCGGTGATCGAAACGCGGCGAGCGAGGTTTTGGAGCAGGAGATGCTGTCTTTGCATTAAATTGCTTCAGTAAATGAACACGACACGATGCTGTTGGTGGTGCTGCTGCTCGACTCGTTCAACCGTTCCACTGATAGCGATTTCACGTAAAACAAAGCAATTTGCGTAAGTTAGCAACGTTATGCTCCGGTTGCCCCGGGTGGCAACGGACAACCCCTAAGCGTTGTACCGAAAAGAAGCGTGATTTTCGCCCTCCCAATGTGCGTTGCGCTGCGCGGAAGTAAATCCTAAATAGGTATCGATTTCACAACCAGAGCACCCGACGACGCACCGGACGACTGCGCGCGGAGGCATCATGTTTGATTTTCTCATTTCAGACCGCTCACCTCACCGCGGCCCTTCCTTTCCTTCCCAATTTCCTGCCGATGGACAGTTTTCAATTTTCCGCCCCAAAGGCACCTCCGCTGAATACGATACACGGCATCACCGCGAAGTCGAACGGAATGGAATATCCCGATTTACGGCCATCGTGCACCGCCCAATCATGCCCAAACCAGCTCTCGGCATATCCTGCGTCTTCCCTGGCTGTGTATGTGTTTTGGTGCGGATTATGGCGATAATCTTGGTGGAGCTTTATGAGAGTATTTACACATGATTTTACGACCACGGGGGTTTTTCGGCGCTCTCGCCCACCCCGTCGCTTACGTTTCCCATTGATGTGTCGTTTTTTTTGGCGGGGATAGTGATACGCCGGTCACCGGCTTTGAC
>VTWG01001531.1:0-20792 GCA_008817895.1 Anopheles fontenillei | reverse complement strand
TTAGTACAAGAAATTGGTGGCGTTTTCGGTATCTTGGTTATATGGGTAAGGTTTGTGATGTTGGACTTATTTGTCGTGGTGTACTATCAGAATTGTTGAACCATAAAATTGACATAGAAAAGAAGGGCAATTTCATTAAAATAAGAAGTTAATCTTTGATGTATTGAAAATATTTAATTCGTCTGAGTAAAATATCATCGTATGAAACTCTTCCGGAGGTGATGTGTCGATCATCCTTACCTTATTCTTAAGGCCGGGCTGAAATACTTGCACAACATATTCATCTATCAATTACAAAGCTTTNTGCTTCGGTCAGCCGCCGCCGATGCGCTAGTGAAAATCAAAATTACACCAGAGAGTACGATCAATGTAGCCCGGCCTTTACATATACTAAAGAGCATGGTAATGCTCATTGGCTCGTCCAAGTCATCATGACTGTTGCATTGTTCTGCCGTAACACATTTGTTCACTACAATATCTCTGTTTATTATAATAAAGTTTGATAAATGTTGGGTTTGATTTCCAGTTCCCGTTTTCTCTACTCCTTCTGCTTACTCATGTGTCTCTTCATCCTGGGAATGGGTTCATGAGTTTGTGTATGTGTGTGTGTATCTGTGTGAGTGTGTAAGATCGCAGCTTTGTAGCGAGCCATTATTTTCGAGGGGGGAAATATTACACAGTACATGGCGACGCGGCTGCAATATGCTACAATGCACTTTACATGTTTTGTGTTTCGTTAGCGCTCAATCGGCATTTCTTCTCTTCTCGCTTCTGATCCATATTTATTCCCCCCCCCCCAACCACCGCCTGCCGAAGAGTTGCCGCTCTTCTTGTCTTTATGTCGTTTGTCTTACAGTGTCCTATGAGTATGGATAATCTAGGTATGGTTTGCATGCGTCTGTATCTGGCGCTTCCGATGCAACTCGGCTGCTGGCCGCAGCGCCCATCCGCATGACTAATCGTAATAATGTATCACATTTTGATAATGACGAAACGAATGGTTAAAACGAAACAGAAACCCTCACACCGGTCCGGTCGGGCGTTTGTGTCGGGTGTGAGTGTTAAGTATATAATTGATTACTATCGATTAACGCTACTGCTACTGTTGCTGCTTTTGCTTCTGCTGCTGCTGCTGCTATGGTTTGCGTCAATAGTTTACAGCTTGCGCACGCTGCTTTCGCTTCAGGCTTTAAATTATTATGCTTTATTTCATCATTTTTTCTAATTGTGTCGTGTTTAGGCGCCGATCCGGCTAGTAAGAATACATCTGCACGTCCGCTTCTTGGCAATGCTTTCTTTAAAATTTATTGTTTTATTTTGCTGCACATGCTGCTTGCTAACTTGAATGAATGTGCCGAAACGACTACTACTGCACCTCTGATTAGTAGTTAGTGATCACCCGCGCCTAAACCTTTCAATTTTAGTTTGCCAAAAATGAACGCACTAATGGAAGCAGCTTATAACTTTAGCTCTCGCTCTTGCTCTTGCTCTCTCTCTCTCTCTCTCTCTTTCTCTCTCTCTCTTTTTCTCTCTCTTACTTTTTAATAAAGTTTTTATCTACGCTTTAACTTTTCTGCTAAATTTGCTCTCCGATCGGCTCTCTAACGCATCACTCGATTTATACGCTTAGCTAAGATGTTTTCCTATGTACACACCTCTGGGCTACTGTGGAAAGATGTCACCGTTTTATACATTGCGCTATGATATATGTTTCTTAGTTAACTAGCCTTGGCAATAATAATGAATAGTTGTGCTAGATTTGTTTCGCTATAATATCTGCACTTAATTTGCTAGTTTTCGGCTTGCTGTTTGGCAAATCTGCCTCTACCACTAACAATAAACCTCACTCAAAACAGGGAAGTAAATGTGATAAAATTCTCTTCTACAATGCTTTTAGTAACTATGAATTTCGAAATTACCACTCAATAATAAGCATTCTAAGTATAGGAAATGAGCAAAATTAAGGTAAAATTTACACGAAAGCAGTCCATACATAAAATTGTTCTTTTTGTTCAATTTAGTGATAAATTTCTGTACTCTTTATCTATTTTTTCATACAATTTTGTAAAAAAAAGAGTTATTTTCTTTCTAAGTTAGTGCGATATTTGTGTTCTCTCTAAGCCTGTATGACCACCTTCTAAGCATAGAAATTGTGTGTGTGTGTGTGTGTGTGTGAGTTTTTTTAAATACTCTGCACCTAAAAACTCATACCTTCCATTTGTTAGTTTACATCTTACATACATAGAACATGTTCGCAGTGGAGTGTACAGCTGTGCTTTAATTGTGTATAGGGTTAATAGTTTTATCTCTTTTGGTTTGTTTCTGTTTTCCTCCTTCTATAGTTTGGGTTTAAATAACATCGTCTCTCCGATCGCTAGCATCATTGTTTATGGTTATTTAGTTCATTTCTTACACTTAAGTTCATGTAAAGCTCTTGTACCATTTTCTGTGATCCCTTTATGTTTTATGTAAAGTTATCATGTATTTTCAAATTGGTTTTGTAAAGTAAAGTAAAAATTGAAAGATAGGAACGTGTTAATGTGTGTGTGTGAGAGAGAGAGAGAGAAAAGTATGTTAAATCAGTAATAAACAAATAAGTCATAAACTTGAAACTGAAAATCATTAAGGGAGTTGAAATATAAAGTAAAGTAAATGTGAAGTAGTAAAATGATATGATACTTTGAATAACTGTAGTTACTATGGCGTTCTTAAAAAAAATGGAAAAAAGTGGAACAACATATCAAATAACGTAAAAACTGTATTGTTGGTTAATCTAATCATACAGTTAATTAAAACTAAACAATGTTAATTCGTCTGTTGATGTTAAGGGACACATATAATAATGTTTGTTGAACGAAAAAAAGTTTTGTTTCAAGTAAATGTTGGCTCAACTACAATTAATACGTTCGATGAGAACCTTCTCGCTTTCTACTTCCCACTATTCCAACCATCGATCTTATCTTCTTCCCTCTCTCTTTTATTTCTTTATATTTAGTTTTATAGATAGTTTTTATTTTTTTCTGTGTCTGCCGTTTCTCCTTGCTCGCGCAGGCAGAAGTTACGATATAATTACATACGGATACTATGGGAATCAATGTTCAGCATCGAAATATGTTCAATTTACTCTCTATTTGATAAAACCAGGTGACTTTAAGCACCACCAAAGCCGACTACTGCACTGGTCGGGTAGCCGGGTAGCACGGTTGTAGGAACTTTGACAACTGAACAGACCTGGAAACGCAAGGGACGGTTTAGTCGAACGGCTTGGCGCCTGCTTTCAAATAGTGTCTGTGTTGTTTTCGAACAAAACAAATTCCTAGTCTTTTTAGTGTGTGTGCTTTCTTCTATTTGCGTTGCTTACACTCTAACACCATTCAACGGGTAAAAGGAAACAACCAAAACAGGGAAACCCTATACGAAGCTAACAGCCAAACCACTACCTGCTAATTCGAAACAACGAATGTGTATGGAACAATAAAGCGAAACACTACTTCACAATAATTAAAATTTTGTTTCTCCATTGAAGTCTACCTCCTTACCAATGGCAGGAATAGGACATAATGTTGACGTACATATGCATCCATTATGCACTATGATAAACGATTATGAGCTTATCGAGACAACGATGTTGCTTTTATGTTGCTATACATTCGCAGTGGGAGAGGTTTTAGTGCATTTGGGATGAGGGACTGGTTTACAGCAGCATTATGCTTTTTTTTTTAATATATTTACTATCAGTTTCTAGGAGTTGTAACGGGTATTTCTCTTGCCGGTGAGCAAACACCGTTCGCTATGTACAGGGTTGCTGAAACTTTGCATTAAAACTGTGTTTCCTTTTTGATTAGTGAAATTTACAACGTTTTATCCGTCTCTTGGTTGAGTTTTTGCATCGCTCGCTATATGTACAGGTTGAACAGTCTTACATCACTAGTGTATCCGTGAGCGCCATGATCGATCGATTGAAGGAAGAAGTTTACGTTGCACTCCACTGATTGCAAAGTGAAGTAAAGTAAGGTGGAAGAAAAGATGGAACATTTAGTGAATGAAAGGTATTCGTTAAGATATATATAGAACAAAAAACGAAACAATGTTTGAGAATAAAGAAATGATAATAAAACGAAGACAAAGCACAACAGATTCGGGCAGATGAATACAAAAGACATGCAGTAAACATTGTAAAGAATCAGTAGAATTTAGAAGAAAGAAAAAAAATTGAAAAAGAAAGGAAAAAATGTAAAAAAAAATAAAACAAAAACAATTTCAACAAAAACATATGGATAAAGCAACAACACCAAACTAAACTATAAATAAAACAATAAGAAAAACGTGATAGTTGAACTTTTATTCATAAACTATACAAAAAATACGTTGATTGAAAGAAGAAAAAAAAAGTCGAGAATAAAACAATACAAAAATTCTTGCAAACAGGAGGGAGCAAAATATCATCAGTTGCCAACGATAACTGAGTCTAAATAACATTGATCTAGGTGAAACTCTTAATCCCGGCTAAATCTTACCACCTACTAACCTTACCACACTAACTAAACCTAGTGTAATCTTATCATTAACTATCTGTATGCTCGTTCGACTGAAGCAGCGCATATTTGCTACATATTACTTCATCTTCATTAGCCTTCGAACGGACGAGCTGTCGTGGAGCTCCCATTTCACCTTCGTACGTACCTTGTCCGTTCTCTTGTTTTTGTTTGTAATATCACGAGTGTATTTTGATGGCATTTGGGGTTCAGCATTTACTTGCATTTACTTGTTTGTTTTTGTTGTTTTTGTGCTACTTTTGTATGCGTTTTGATTACCTTTCATATACACTTACGACGCCAGCCGGCCAAGTGTGCGATTATATATCTCTCTCTCTTGTTTGTTTGTTGTTTGATTTTGTCCATCCCAAACCCCCTAC
The DNA here is from genome assembly GCA_008817895.1 of Anopheles fontenillei. Classification (NCBI taxonomy): domain Eukaryota; kingdom Metazoa; phylum Arthropoda; class Insecta; order Diptera; family Culicidae; genus Anopheles; species Anopheles fontenillei. The sequence continues at coordinate 15,877 of VTWG01001531.1, read as the reverse complement.
AGACAGGGTACGGTACCGCGAGTAGTTACTTAAGCCGTTTGAAGAATAGTAACCTTCACCTGTCGGTTTTAGTGTTTTTGTTTGTTTGTTTGTTTTGCTTTGTTTTGGGGCTAATAAGTTTTGAATCAGTGAAAGTGTCTACAACAGAATATAAATATTATTTGTTCGTTTTGTGGCTGTTTTGTTGCAAGCATTACACGCTTCGCACTACTTTCGTTTCGTTATTGTCTGCACTTGTTCGGAGTGATGTGCGTTTTCTTGTTTATACTTTCGTTATGCTTTCTTTTTCTGTTCTGTTTTTTCTCTCTTTCTTTATCATTCACATTGCTCTAGTGTGCTGTTTTGTTTCATTGGTTCAATAGTTTGGGGCTTTAATCTCTACATTTATCTTTTTTTTATTTTCTTCTTTCTCCTCCTACCTTCTGTACTATCGAGCATTAGATTACTTAGAGTTAAGATGTTTTTTAAACTTCCATTTCCATAATGTGTGTAATGTGGTTGTCTTTTTTCGTGTAGTTTCGCATTTGTTATCTAAGTCTTTGCTAAAATGAACAACAAACCCCACCAGGTTAGAAATATGTTTTACATAGGCGAAGTTTACTAGCCCTGGTGGCTGACGGTTTGCCGTTGAAAGTAAAATACTTGTTTGTTTGTTTGTTTGTTTATGTTTTGCGTTTGAAACAACTTTCATGAAATCATCATTGCTACCCTTAAACCTATATTATATACTGTGTTCTTTTAGTATGCCACCAGAACCCTGCTGGATGATAACAACGCCAGAATGAACTGAAGCCGAACCGCAGACATGCTAGTACGTTAGTATGTGTCATGTGTGCTATGTCATTATGTTGTTGTGCTGTGCGCGAGTTGAGTTGTGCTGCCGTTTCGTTGACCACCCATCGCCTGTTGGTCACTTACTCATTTCTAAGATTAATAATTGACATTTTGTTCTTTTGTGTTCCAATATCAATACCACCCATCCGAACGGAAGCAGTGTGCCTCTATGGTTCGCGCTCGCATCTCGCAAAGTGTTTTTGATCGACTTTTGCACGCATTGAAATCTTTCACCCGCAGTGGTGCAGCTCCTCGTGAGTTGCTGTAGTGCTGTTCAACCACTGCCCACTGCTTCATCTTAATGCTATTGAAATCCGTTTTTGGCCATTTAATAGTGTGTTTGTGTGTGTGTGTGTTTTTTTTGTGCTACGTTGTTTTACTAGTAACTTCTCTGTTTTGTTTTCATCGCGTTTGAGTTCGATTCATTTACTGCGCTGCCTTTTAATTTGTTGTTTGCTCTACTGAATCTTAACCGCTGCTCTTAACAAACTCACCGGTCCACTCTAAACTCTAGTAGGAATTAAAGATAAGGTATAGAAAAAATGCCTATCATTAAAACTGTAACTGTAGCGTTATGTTTGCTCTCGTTTTTCTTTATTCATTTTTGCTATAATTCTACGGCTTTAACCAATGCTCGCTCTAACAGCGTTGGTGCGTGGTGTTGATACTAAACGGAATAAATTTCAAACGCTGCTGGCTCAAATCTGTTTGCGAGGAAGGATCTTAAGCTTTTTATTTAATGGGCCAAACGATTTTTGGGGATGATTTGATATATTTTACAAGCACTAGAATGTAACACGCCTGATCGTACAAGTGAAACTGAAGCAAAGAAAGTGGTTCAGATGAGTGGCGTTTGGTTCACTCTCAGAGCAGCTCACCTCATTGATCGATAATTATCATTTAGCTCGTGTAAATATTTTTCATTATTTATTTTCTTATTTAGCATTTCGCTCCTTACACACCATCCAGTGATAATGGTTCGCGATGAAAAGGCTCCAGAAATAACAGAGCAATAAAGAATAGAAGATGTAACTAGTAAAACTAAGCAACGGATTGAGTGTTTGCACTAAAGCTTAGCACCGTTGGGCGAGCTGGGAACGAGGGACGATCGTTTCGGCAGACAGTGCCTCTCTCTACCCGATCTAGAGAGCAATTTTGGGCCCATTTGGGAGCAATGAAGATTGAGTGAGTATGCACACTTCCAGTGCTACAGAATCTGATCTGAACAAGAAAATTAACAGCTTCACGCTTGCTGCCAACTCGTTTGCATGATTTGCTAGCTCTGAATGGGCGCGCTAGAGAGAGTGTGTATGTGTGTGTGAGACAGAGAGCGAGAAATTGGCTACGACTATTCAACAGTACACTATTAACAGACAACAAGGGCCGTCTTCTAGGAAGGACAATTGGAGGCAAACGAAATCAGGTCTCTAAGAAGTGATTTTTTTTTGTTTTGTGCGTGTTCGTGTTGCTACGTCGGTTCCGTTGCAACGTTGTAGCCGAGGGTTTTAGCAGCCATTTCTGCTCACAGCAGAAAGCATCGAAACAATAACCCCCGGGAGGGTAGGCGTTGCTGCTTTACGATGAGTGGTGAGTAGCCCACTCGATTGGGATGGTGCTCTACGAGTAGGCTCGTAAGCGATGCAGATTGGTAGACGGGGTGGCGTGCTGGCGGTGTGACGAGACGGAGGGCACGGAAAACGAAACCGCTGGAAGGAGGTGCGCTGCGTGGAGGTGCAGCCATGACTGGCCACTGGGGATGGTTTCAGCCATTCTCATGTATCGTCCGAACCGTTGCTCGCTCGTTCCGGCTTCAGCGAGTCCATCGCACCGCTGGGCCCGGTGATGGCAAGCATCTGTTGCTGCTGCTGTTGCTGCTGTTGGTGCTGTTCGCCCTCATTGTTGTTGGCGGCGACCTGCTTGGAGCGGCGGTACTCCTCACTGTCCATGCGATTTAGCTCGAATGCCGAGCTGACCTGTGCGGCGATGCGAAAGAAAAGGCAACACAATGTTTGAGTAATGCGTGTGGCACGGTTGTAGCTCAGACGGTGAGGTTCTTTACGTGTGTATCTTTACGATGAGGAACACAACATTTGCTACTGGAGAACAATGGTTGTGTAGTAATGCAGGTAAAAATACAAATTTGCGGGTAAATGGTGGCATTTTTGAACCTCAAAAATGGTTGTGATTATAGTCTTATGTTGCATTTATTTACACTCAGACAACATGCCCATCCTGAGCTGCCAAAAAACCCATGAAAATGAATCCCTGTGAATAGTGTAGGACACTTATACATCATGGAGCATCAACCAAAAGTGGCTGAACGGTTCAGAATCGGTTGCAATGGGTGCTGGAGGCATGCGTTACAGGGCAAAAGGGGGTTCACTGCTAAAAGGAGCTCTTACAGCAAACTCTTCCAAACACGTACCATTGTGGGAAGACGATTGAGAAAAAGCCGACGATTTGACCGCATCGATCGTTGCATAGAGAAGAGTAATTAGTAAGCAACATATACCGAAGTACATAAAATGAATAAAAAACCAAAATCTTTATGCAGGATCTATATGTAAATATCCGTTGAAACGTTTGCTGCAATTTTGATGTTTTTTTTAATACTTTTGGGGCAATTTTTTTAAAAGATTGGGGTGAAATCAGTATAAAGCAAAATGCAAACAATTTTATCATACACTCAAAAACTCCAAAGAAAACATTGAAATCATTACAAAAAAACTATTACATTTAAAGCGAAACAGATACGATGGAGACGCCTGGTGACTGTTACAAAATCCATTCAAAATTCATCCAAAAACATCAATTCTGTTCTACTATTTAAGCAAAACAATTACTGCACATTGAACCCTTTTAAAGAATGGTATACCCCTTCCTTACCGGACTGATAGGCGTGACGATGATCTCCGTCTTGGCGGCGGTTCGCAGCAGCGCCGTGTTTTCCGTCGTATCGTCCTGATCCTCGACGTCCATGTCGCCGTACACGTCCCACGGCGGCGAGTCCGGATCAATCTCCGCCCCAATGTCCAGATCCTCCTCCTCGATGTCCTCCTCCTCGTCCTCCTCGTCGTCCTCCTCGTCCATCATAATAACTGCGGCGGGTGCGGGTCGATGAAGGGGGGGAAACGCCAAACAAATAACGAAACAAACAGCACAGTCGAGTGATTAAATGCATGGGAAACAGTGTCAGAAACCGGTCCGAGAAATAGTAATAATAATAAAAAAGGTGACAAATAGTGACAAATGGATATAACACACACACACATTGAAGTGAAAACGCAATGTACAAATATAATTAAGTTACGGGTGTGTAAGTGTACCGACAACAACACAACATTCAGCTGGGCAAAACATCGAGACGGACGGTGCGCTTTCGCAACAAACAAACTTAATCGGTATTCGGTATCGGTTCCCGAGAACTGGCTCTATCCTAACACCGAATCAATACTTCCTGTTTGTGTGCTGCTTGTGTATGTGTACGTGAACGTGCATGTGTGTATATTTTTGTGTTTTTGATTTGCTTTAAAATTTGCTGTACGACAATTAAAACATGAAATAAATAACAAAACAAAAAAAAACGGTGAAATACGTCAAACAGTGAGCACAAAACAAAACATCGTGATACGTGATCGTGTGGGGGGAAGGTAAGTGTAGGCGCGTGTTTGGTGAAAGAACGGGAGGATTGGGCACTTATGCTCGTTTTTTGAAAGCCCTTTTAAGCTTAGAACAGAAAGAAACACACACATTAACACGTATATCGACATCAAAATTTTACACTTTGGAGATGGGGAAGTGTGGAGGGTGAAAGTGTTTTTTTTTGCATTTTTTGTTTGTGTTTGGTGTGAAATACACAGAACCGAAGGATAACATTGAAACACTCAGTCATAAACATCGCAAAACAGCTTCCGTGAGAAGGTGGGCGAACACGTGTACGCGCGCACACTAAGTAGCCCGTGCGAAGCGTCGTTTTGGAGCTTTTTCGAGGATGAAACGAACGTTGATGGGAAGGAAAGATTGTGCGTTCTCGTCCGTCAAGTGCTCTCGGCTCTCGTGCGGAATGGAAAAATGCGTGCATAAAATGTTAACAGCGATCCCGAGTGGAGCGTTTATTTCACTCCAAATGCTCTTAGCACTCGGAAAACACGCATCGATTTCGAAGCCTTTGCCGTGGAAAAATTCCCCCCGACGAGTGTTGCACCGCTCATTAACACGTTCTCTGAACGGGGAACAAGTGGTGCCAATTGTAAAGAAGGGGCTTCAAATACATCCGTAAAAGGTAATCTAATATACATATGTACAAAATAAAAACAAACGAACAAACACACCTACTGTATGTACGATGCTTCTAGCTCCGGCTTTTTTTTCCTACGGGGAAACATTAAAACAAAAACAACAAAACACCACAGCACAGTTTCTGGGAATCTGGTTAACACTTAACACGTACATGCACAACAGCAAATGCTGGGAAGACGGGGAAGGACAAAACACACCGTTTCAGGGAAAAGGAACGCTAAAAACAACCGCTTTTTTAAACCGAAACTCATTCACAGCTTTCCGAAAGCTCCACAAACACGCTTCCAGCTCCACCATGACAGATGAGTTTTGTTCCGAAGAAAAGCCAACAACAAGCAGAAGCAAATCTAAGCGCCGATAGCTATTGGGCGAAACCGGCCCCGAAACCGGCCCTCGTCAGAACCATTAAAACCCTTCAATAATCGTTTTGCCAAGAATGCACGTGAATGAATGTCGTTAAGCGATGTTGAGGGTTGCTCTTTTTATTGTAGACCTTCGTCACATTTTCTTCTGCCAACTTCTTGTGGCCAATCGAAGCGCGCTCGTTCGCTCAGCAAATGGCCTTCGATAAAAATTAATATTGACGGCATGTGAAGAAGGGTAGCTACGATTACGAATACACGAACGCGGGTTAGTTCGATTTTGATGACGATCAGCCGGATCAATCGGTTAAAGTTGAGGATGATTTGATAAGTTTTTTTTTTATTTTTGGGCAAACATGACTTTTAGGAAAAATGATGGAAAAAACCATCTTCAGCTGTTTTTGAGCCTTTGGTTCAAGATTTATTGGCGCCATTTACTCAGCGGCAACGGGCTTTTTTATGGTCGAACCGGCAGGCAAATAAAACATCATTTAGCTTGTAAAAGCACAGCACCTCACGGCGAACCGTTTCCGGCATGTTGCGGGAGTTACAAATTTCACATGAAGGTGCGATTTATCCTAAGAGAGGATTTCACGCTCAACGTGGCGCACCCTTGCTTCCCATTGCCATTGCTAACCGCCGCCGCCCCAAAAGGGAGGTAGCGCAGCAGTTCGTAGGAAATATATATCTTCATTAAATTTTATGCAGCTCTGCTCCGTTCTACTGTTCTGCTTAAAATTCCACTTACACTCCAACCCCACCCCCGGGTGTGGGGTTTAATTTTGAAGACAACGCTGTCCCTCTCTCTCTATCTTACTCTCTTTCCCCTTTCCAAAACCGTGACGTTCAAGTTCATTGTGCCCGGGGTATTGGGCGTATGTGTGGCAGCGTTTATCGTTACACTTGTGAGACGAGCTAATTAATTAGTCTTTACAGGATTGGCTGCTGGCTTCTTGAGTCGTTCCATTCCCATTCCCTGTCCCTCCAGCACCCGCTCCTTTGTTTCCAAAACCATTATCTTCCATCTTGGCATGTGCACGTTGGTGGCGGCACTTCGGCAAAGAACTAATCGACTCGCCTACCAGAATGGAGTGCGCCGAACGCTCCAGCACCGTGGCCCGCTGAAACTTTGTTTGACATTAGTGTGTGTGGGGAACATTATCGTTAGCGGAACATGGCTTTTCACAGACACATACACTCATAGTTTGTATAAGTGATCCGCATACCACATCCACTCTCCGTCGGCAACGCTTTTTGAGCGGTTTATAAATGTTTAATTGAGTTCTATTCGGCATACTTTGCATTTCTCCCCTTCTTCCCACCACCAGGCGAAGAGATGAAGTGGTTGTAGCAAAAATAGAATAAAAAAGAATAAGCATTTGTTACACGTTAGCCCTTAATGGCCCTTTCGGGGATGTTGTGCGGCACAATAAAAACGGCAGCAGCAGATGCAATCCAGTGCGCCTTTAGAAATCGATACATTGGACGATTTATTGGCATAAGGATAGAGTTTGAAAACAGAGGATGTAAATCTTGAATAATGGAATTGTAAGCACATCTCATTGTTGAATTGCTTGTGCGTGTGCCAAAACTAAAGCCTAGATCGCTTAGAAATGGGGCACTTTTGTATGCGACAATGGCTCTTTCGGTGGACAAAAATCCAAACCTTTATCTATTGCATTGCTAGTCGTTAATTTTAGATCACATGCCATCAAACCATCAATAATTAAGAGTTATGCGAGAGCAAATAAATAAAAGGCCGGGTACATTGTCCGTACACGCTAGTGTAATTTCGATTTTCACTAGCGCATCTGGCGGCGACTGGTGGAAGCATTTTTTAGTCATCGAGGGAATGGTCGTCCCGGATCTCAAATTTAAGTAGTTTTTAAACCGTTTTTTAATGCAAAAATGGCTGAAATGCTTGTACAACATACTTATCCATCATATACAAAGCTTTTTCAGTCCATATTAAATAAACACATGGAAAAATAACATATTTTCTGAAGCGGCTCCAAATTGTTTGGCAAAATGCTTCGGTCAGCCACCGCTAGATGCGCTAGTGAAAATCGAAATTACACTAGTGAGTACGGACAGTATCCCCTGGCCTTAAAGCAACCCATCATTAAGGCCGGGCTACATGGTCCGTACTCGCTAGTGTAATTTCGATTTTCACTAGCGCATCTGGCGGCGGCAGGTGGAAGCTTTTTTTATCATCGAGGGAACGGTCGTGCCGGATCTCAAAATAAAGTATTATTTTCATCATTTTTCGATGCGAAAATGGCTGAAATACTTACACTACATATTCACCTATCAATTACAAAGCTTTTCCAGTCCAGGTTAAGTAAAAAACATGGAAAAATAAAATATTTTCGGAAGCGGCTTCAAATTGGTTGGCTAAATGTTACGGTCAGCCGCCGTCAGATGCGCTAGTGAAAATCGAAATTACACTAGCGAGTACGGACAATGTGCCGCGGTCTTTAGCTCTTATCAGTGCCTAGCTGTATGTTCGCGTTAAAAATTGCGAGGGTTGCGTGTGGTATCATCTGCTCGAGATCTTATAGTATATGAAATAATCTTTGATTTTTGCTCATAAATTATATTTTTTCGGTGGTATCACCGGATCGGATCATCGAAATGATCACTAATTTTGTGGATATTTGCAAAATAAAATGTCAAAATTCAGGTGTTTAGTATGCTACAAATCGCACTGTTATATCTGCTCTCGGGGTGCTATAATTATAACTGCTAAAACTAGGGGTGAAAAAACNATGAGTGGATGCGTGAAGGAACATGTTTGTATAAATGATTTTCGTTAGAAACGTTTTTTTTACGTTATAAATCGTTTAAAATATATTTTGTTTAATACTTCATGATATTATAGTAAAATAAACATACTAAAACTATAACCAATATTTTTGTTAAAATCGATAATAGAGGCTGAACCGACGGTTTAATTTTCTTACTTTAAAAAAAAAAGTTAATATAATTGGCTCATTTTCTACAAACACGAGTTGATGTAATGGTTCTAAAGCGTACAGCCCCATCTTGAAGTAATTTTTCATGAATAAGGATTTTTTAATGATTTGTTTAAGATTTATTTTCTTATAAGTATCAGATTTTCCTGTTATCAGTTTTAACACATAGGATTAATAATTTAATTTAAAAAATAGCCAATTAGATTTTGTGTGCTAGACTTTGATCCCATCGAAAACTGATACACATAATTTATAAACGATAACGAACCTAGGCGAACCACTTCAAAATATAAACATTTTTTTCACTCATAAATCATAAAAACTTTTTAAAAGATCATTTACAATATTTATATGTGCTTGAATGACATAAAGTGCACAATTTCAGTGCCATGTCGGAGAGCAAAATTGGTTTGTATTTCCGACACCGAAATGCGGCTCTTGCTCCTACGGTGCTTGTAAAAAAAACGCAGGGACTGTACAGTGATCTAAAGGAGCCGAAAAGTTGTATATACATCGTCTGTAAACAAGGTGAACCAACAACTATCAATGGAAGACTAAACGGTAGTGGGAAAAACGCTCTCGGTGGACACTAGGCAAAGAGTTGGAAGTTGGTAGAGCTCTAAGAACCTAAGCTTTACCTTGCACGCATTAGATGTGCAGTTAAAAGAGAGCTAATGTGTGAGAGGGTGTGTGTGTGTAGGTGTGTTTTATGTGTGTGTGTGTTTTGTGGGTGGTAGTGGACTACAATCCAGCCATTACAGTACATTGAAATGCTTTATACAAAGTGTTCAACGAGCCTGTCATTGAATCGGCGTTCCATCGAAACGTTTGAAGCGTTCGAAGGGCACACCGTGATTTTGCTTCGTGTTTCCTACTGTCAACTACCGAGCGAACGTACGTTCGTAGTGGGGATTTACACTAGAGCCACGTTTTGCATTCTTAAGGTGCAAGGTATTGTTTTAGTTATTCTCACCGGCAGCTGGTCGGTTTTTTGTTTGTTTGTTTTTTTTTTGTGGTGGTTTTGCATCCGGAAGGGACGCGCAAGCCTACACGCAAGTCTGTATGCGAGATCCTCGTCGAGTGGAGTACTCAGCAAAGCAAAAGTTTTCTAAATCTGACACTGACAGAAGCGGAGTCGGTTCGCAACGAGGTTGGATTGTTTGTATTGTTTTTTGATAAGAAGAAAGAGAGAGAGAGAGAAAAGAGAAACAAATTTGATTAGAGGCGCACAGAAGGAGATAGAAAGGATAGCTGTGGACGGTCGATCTACGTTCCATTAACGCACCGAAACCCTATCCAAGCTCCAAGCGCAGATTGTCATAACGAAATTAAGGAATAGCAAATGAAAAAAGATTGCTTGTTTAGTTGTTATTGATTGTGCTATTGTTGAATAAAATTAAGACAATCAAATAAAATATTAAAGATAAAAGATAAATAAAACAAGAAACTGTAAATTTTATGTTTTATGAACTAAACATGAACGAGTAAAGAAAATAAGTTGTAATGGTGGAAAACAGTAAAACAGGAACAAAATCAGAGTACAATGTCAAATTAAAAATTATAAAAAAACACTAAAAAATGGATTTTTTTAGCTGTGTTTGTTTACAGTTTTGTTTTTGTTATTTTAATTTGAATGATATTGTTTTTTAAAGATCTGTTTAACGTTCCACCCAAACCATCCGTACGCTTTATCACCGTCATTAATATCCCTCACGGGATAATGATTTTGGAGGATGAGAGAGCATGAGACTGTGAGTGTGTGTGCAAAAAATGTATGTACAAGTGACGATCAGATGTGAAATGCAACACTAGCAAAACATTCGTTTATAGCGCAAAAAGCGACGAACACTGTGCTCGCTGCTGCAGCATCATCACACAGAGAGCATGAATGAGACAGAGCGAGAAAAAAGAGATATGAATAAACACGGTGTCGATATTGTTGCCGTTTCTTTTGTTATTGTTTGTTTGTTTGATCATTGTTTAGACAGTACAAGTAGCTTGCACAGATCAACCAGTTTGGCAAGCTCTGTTTTTGGCTGTTTAGGCGGCAAATAACGACGACGACACACACACACACGCGCGCGCGTATGTGATTTGTGGAACGGGAAAGAAGCGGAAGGAAAGGAACACGCAAGCCACTTACTTGAACTTTCCGTGATGGTTTTCGGGCTGCCGGGCTCGATCTCGATCTCGGTATCGATACACACGGAGGCGAGCTCCTCGATGCCGACCGGTTCCAGGTGCTCGGCATCGATGTTCGGGACGACGATCACCACATCGCCCCGGTCCGATGGCTGGCCGGTGCTGTTGCCGACGTACTGTGGCGGTATCGAGCTGGCGAAACGGAAAGCAAAATGATTATTGATCGTGCAAAAGGGGGAAACATCAACATCGCCCCCCCGTACCTCAGCGTGACGCGCTTCTTAATCCTGTGCCCCAGATCGGAGAAGCCGCGCTGCATTGGTGGACGTTTCTGCTGCAACGGTTGCTCCTCGAACGTTTTCGCAATCGGTGAATTCGGTTCCGAAAATTGTTTATCTACTAAAATAGGCTTTGGCTGCTTGGCGAGAGTGTGGGGGTGGGGGGGAGAGAAAGCAATATAGAGATAGAGAGGGGCGTCAGTACAATCGAACTGGCGGGCAGGCAACATGCAAAGCACAACACTTACTTTCAACGAACCACTAGAACTAGTTGTCACAGATGTGATTACAGCCGATGCACCACCGCCTTTCGGTGGCAATGATGGAAGGTTTGGATTGTTGGAATGTGATGTGTCAGGATGTAGTGGAAGTGATAAAAGACGCATCCGATCCTGCATGTATAAATCTATAAATGAATCTACCTTTGTCTCTATGTCGTCAACCTGCATGGTGTAAATATAGGGCGAAAAGAAATAAAAGCTCATTACAAAAAACCGGAACGAAATGCTTTGACGCTCTGTTTAACTCACTTGTCTTTCAATTTTCACTACACGCGAAGCTAAACTAATTTTCGATGCATACACATCTTTTGATTTCGATCCTTGCTTGCCAAGAATTTGGTCTAACCTGAAGGGGCGGTTTGGAGTATGTTTGGGACGATCCCGTTCGCGAGTGGAGTGGAAATGGGGAAAAGAAATAACGTTAGAACCCGTTTACGGTTGAGTGGTAGCGTTGAGAGAGAGAGAGAGTGGCACCGACAAGGCACAGCCCCCGGGACATTTATTGGTGAGTGGCTTGTGTGTGAGTGTATGTGCATCGATTGATGCAGTTTGATGCATACGAAGAACGGGTTTTGCTTACAATCGACACATAAACACATGACAGTAGTAGCAAATGTAACGAAATACACAAAAGACGCTTGACAAAGCAAACTCGAAACACACAAAAGGAATGCAAACAAATTACCAACTTGAAAGTACGGGTGCGACGTTACTGCACATAGAGCGGTTGCTCGGTGACGTTTGAAGCTGAAAGTTTCGCTCTGTTTCAAACGCACAAGCACAACAGCACTAGACAGCATAGAGCGCGCATAGAGATAAGGGTTCGTGATGCAATCCGATCTGCATATCGTCTGATTCGAAAAAACGGGCGAATACGTTTGCATATATTCCCAAGCGGGGGTAGCGCGATGTAAGAATGGAAGGTATCGATTGAAATTGAACGTACGACGGTTGGTTGGATGCAGTCAATCGAAAACGGGGGAAAAAACGAAAGCAACGGTTGCATTCATATCGCTGTATGGGGACTATAATGATCCCGTACCAGTCGTTGCAGCCGTCACCGGCGGTGTCTTGCGTGATAGAGATGAAGTTTTTCGGTTACTTCAATCGGGCAAAATGCATTGAGAATACACTGAATAAAACATCAGTGTCACTTCAAAAAAGAAAAAAAAAACGATCGAGCGAGCGAATAGACGACGAACCCTTCTCCCGTGCAGCGCGCGCTATCGTGGCTGACCGAGTTTGGCTTTATTTTAACATGATTGATTTTGGTGGAAATTTACTTTTATCACGAAAGCTTCCATCCCATTATGGTGCCGTTTTGGAGGTAAATATGAACGCTACTAGTTTGTTGATTTGTTTTGTGTTGTATATGGGGAGAGAGAGAGAGAGGGAGAAACACAAAACAATCGAAAAGCAATTTCACACTGCAGTGAATGACGCTTCGTGCTGCAGTATTGCAAATTGGTAGCTGTATTTTTTTTCCGAAGCAAAAGTTTGCTTCCATAGCGTGGAGGTTCTTTGTTTGCAGCTTTTCGTGTTTCGAGTTTCCTTTCCCATGTCCAAAGCGTTGCCCTAGGTTAACATGTTATTTTCTATTTTGCTATAGAGGTTATTTACGGACAGGACAATGAGCAGACACAAAAGGAAAGAAAAAGTCATAGATACAAATTGAGGGAATGGGGGAAAAACAAATTCGAACCGACAAAGGATGCAGAAGCTTTAACAATCGGAAGTTATTTGACACGAGAAGCATTATTATGGCAAGCGACTAAATAGGCGTGAGTGAGTAATAAATGGCCTGTACGGGCCAAAAGTGAGGCATAATAGTTTTGCAAAACATGCACAAGATAGAGACACATAAATACACATTACATGAACAGGGAAGCTAAAGCAAGCAGAAACTAAAAGGCGTGCAACGAACATTGCACAGGTGGTAATCAAAGAAGCGATTAAAAGCACACTAAATCAAGCACCAAAAAAGAGCGAATAAATAATAAACAGAAAAATAGAACATAAAAAAGGGACACAAAATCCTCAAAAGCGTGTTTTTAGCGTTAAGCAAAAGTGATGTTTTTAATCAAGCACGAGCTTTAATGTTTGCGTTTTAGTTTTCATTTACAAATGAGAATGTGGTACATACAAGTACGTGTTTATGTGTTTTTTACATCTTTTTCCCCTTCATTTTAACTTTGGCATTTGAGGGTATTTTGGCGGAAAAAAGGAAAAAGCAATCCCCGCTCCCCAATTGAAAAGCGACTAGCGAAAGCTATATAATCACCGTGCGCCGGCAAACATTACAACTCTAGCACAACTACTTCGATGAAAGCTGTCATAACATGGCATTTATGGTATGAATGGCAGGGAGCAAGCAAGTTTTCTAAAAAGCGTTGCTCGTGGCGTGGTAGGGAGAGCGAGCGAGAGAGAGAGAGGGTGAGAGAAAAAATATGAATCAGGAAATGAAGCGGCGCTTTGTCGACCGGTGACGGCAAGTAACCTCAACGAATGAGGTTAAACCTTTGGTCCCTTCCTGTTCACCACCGTTGCCGTGGGTGGAAAGTAGGACCCCGCACGAACTAGAAATAGGTCATAATGGGTGTTTTTCTTTTTTTTTTTTGGTGCGCCACAGCACTGCTTTCAAAAGCGACAAACTGTGGTTTTATTTCTAAGCGTGTATTATCAGCATAAAATGGCCCCCGGAACGGGTTTATTTAAAGTTTTTCAAACACGGTATTTACGCTAACTTTAATTAAATCGCATTGCAGACAAGGTAGCAAGGGCAATTTGGTACGCCTCGTGCTAGCAAAAAAGGAAGCCTAATTTAGTGTTGGGTTTGAAAGTTTTGCTTCAAGGCATGCTATAAGCATTCCCGGAAAGCTGATGGAAGCTACTCTTCACTTACAAGAAGAAGCGTACGAGTTTCCGGGGTGCAATGCGCTTAGCGAAAGGCGGAAATGGTGCTGTTACAATGCCGGCACAAACGACCTGACCACATCAAAAGCAACCCAATCTTTGTGATGTTTTATCGCACCGACAAAGCTACACATTAATCCGATTAGATTTCAGTTTGTCATCGCCTCGGTGCAAACTTTTGCCACGCTCATGCTCTTGCCGGCTGGTATTGATTGTGGTGATTTGTTTAGAAATGTCATCCCATTACTGGGTGAATCGAAACTTGAGAGACAGACCGAGAGGGAGAGTTTATTGTGCGACCGACAGCACGCTAACGGCACATAGACGGCGTGCATTGTTGCCACTCGGTAAGCCTATTAAATACATCATGCGTGGGTAATGGGTCGTGTAATCGGTGACAGTTGCACTTCATTCTAACGGGATCAAACGGGGAAAACGGTACTACAATGTACATGAAGAAAGCCATGAAGTGGGGACAGCACTTTCCGAGTCCGACTTGCTACTTTTGAATACATACACATTGACTATGCATGGCAAAACTACACAACAGCAACATGCACACGGCTGGGGTGTGGTGGGTGGTTTTCTTCTCACACTGCACTGGAGTACTCGATGGAGAAGGGAAATGGTTAGTATTTGTTCTGCTAGTCGATAGGTAAGGATGATAAGCGGATGACAGGAATAGGGAGAGCAGTTTTCTACAGCTTAAAGACGAGTGAAGTCGGGAATTGTTCTAGGTTTTTTCAAATGTACAGCATGACTAAATATGCATTTACACGAACGTCAATTTAGATCGATTTAAAGTACTCATATTAAAAAATATTTTCAAATTTCAGCAATACGGCCGAAGCCGTTCTTTCTGAATAATAAATAAATAATAATAAATATTTTCAAATCAATTGTTTATCGACAGTTTGATTCCACAATTCATTCAAAATTTCTTTAACTATCTTGACTTCGTTCTTGTTGTTATTGCAGTTTATTGCACTTATTTTAGTTGACATAATTGCAGCCGATAGAAGTATGTTTAGTATATTTTAAACTGTTTTAATACTAAAAATTTCACTAAAAATACAAATAAACTGTTTTTTGTAAAAAATTTGAAAACATAGCCAATTTTATGTCAAAGAAATATAAATGTATGATAAAACATTTAAATAGTTCCAGCAGAGAGGATAATAAAAAAAATGAAAAAATTGAAAAATTGAATTGAATTGAAAAATTAAACAAGTTTGTTTGTAATAAAACTTCATAATTAAATACCAAAAACGATAGCACCAAAAAATATTTCTTTAAAAAAAACAAATTAATATGCTTTTAATAAATAATATATGTAACTCAATAATATGACCAGATATAACATTTTATGAATAATTTTAAATCGATCCAAATTGCTCTATCCAAGCCTTTTTATTAAGGTAAAATCTGTACAAAAGTACACGTGTGCCTAGGTCTTCCGAAGGACCGACCCAAGATAAACCTGTACGAGTTTGATGTGCCAGTGCAGATGGCTTGTTGATGAAAACATCCGCATATTCGCAAGTGCTGTACTCCAAGTGCCCTAATCTTTCCGAAATAACCCTCATACGGTACGGATATGAGCATGGCCATGAATTGAAAGCCCGAAGACAGGTACGGGCTACCGTACGGCCACTTCACGAGGAGTGTTTTATTTCCTGCTCCATCGACCGGGCGTGTCGGGACATTTTTTTGTATTCTGTGAGCCTTAGACTCACTGGCCCAAAATTGAAGCCGAGAACTTTACGCTTCGCGCAGGAAATAAAACACGAAAG
>VTWG01001530.1:0-30451 GCA_008817895.1 Anopheles fontenillei | reverse complement strand
CTCTCTCTCTCTTTCTCTCTTTCTCTTTCCCTCTGTTTGTGTAATTTAAAGCTCACTGGCTTAAAGCGCACCAGTTAGTGGTGGAGATAAGTCGAAGCGAGGCCGAATAAGTGATTTTACATTTTCACTTTGCACGGTTCCCAAAATGCACTTTGGCAGAGGACCAGCTTGACCTGGTAGCGATGCTGCCGTACCCCGGTATCATAAATCAGTAAATTTTGAATTTGAATCCTGGCTGGATGGCTGGCATGCAAAGCTTACCGAAGGGGGAGTAAATTCAATTTATTGCAAAAAAAAGCCAGCCAGATCAAGTTGTAACACGACAAATTTGATACAGAGTTTTTTTGTTTTCATTTTCTCGGATTACTTAAGCTGAAGTTCACTATTGAAATCAATTTGACGTTTTTTGTTGTGAATATTAAAACCAATTGCAATGGCAGTAAGGTTTCCATTTGACCAAAACGGAGTGTAGACAAAGTAGGAATTGCACAGCTAACTTTAGTCGTTCTTCTACTACCCTTCTCTAGCTGCAACGTTCTCTATTATGACAATGTTTGGTATGATATGATATGAAACGCATGATGTCATATACATTTTGGTTAACTAGCAGACCAAGAAACATTTCAAAAGGATAGGCATAAGGCTAGCTAAGGGTAGAAAAATGGTGGAAAAATTAGAATATTTTAGAAATGATTTCGTATGGAAAAAATCATTTTCCTCCATCATGTTCAAGTGAAAATGATGTATAAATTTTACTCACTCAGTTGAGCCAGCTAATACCGGATATAAACTTACTAATTAATTTACCAAGAGTACATACTAAATATCGTGAAGCACTTCATCGAACAGTTTGAAATTTGTTGTTCTATGGATTAATGAACTCTGATCAGCTTTTTCTTATGTCTGAATTATATTGATTTTCACTCATTGTACGGACCTGATCATTACTTTGCCAAAAAACAAATAATCATTTCCTTCGTTATATTTCTTTCTTTTGCTTCACAGTAAACGCAGCACAACGAGACGCGATACCAAAGCAGCAGCATACCGCATCAACGAAAGACAGCAGTAGTCAGGCAGGGCAACCGGGCAATTTGCTGACCGGCAGCAGTAGCAGTAGCAGCGGCAGCGGCAGCAGCAGTAGCAGTAGTAGTAGCATTAGCAGTAGCTCTAGTGTAAGCAGCAGCACAAGCACAAGCAGTGCTGGCAGTAGTGGCAGTAGCAGCAGCATAAGCACCACCAGCAGTAGCAGTAGCAGCGGAAGTGCTGCAACAGTTGGTGCTAGCAGCAGCAGGCCAACAAACGTCGAGACGACGGCCCAGCCCACGGAGCAGTCGCGCGTGGGGCCGTACTTTGACGTAGCGGCCTCGAAGAACGTTACGGCGCTGCTGGGCAAAACGGCGTATCTCAACTGTCGGGTTAAAAATCTCGGCAACAAGACGGTAAGTCCGCCACCACCGTCCCGATCGCTCGTCTTTTTAGGTTTAATTAAATTCCCACTAAACGGTACGTACTGCAAAGGCTCGGAACCAGCCAGTCCAGAAAGGCAAACCAACAGACAACATGCAAAAATTCTGCATCCGTCAAGGGACGATGTCTGGGGCAAAAATTTGGACAGCAACTCATTCCCGTTGCACTGTTCTTTGTTCTTTGCCAATAAAGAAGCCACATATCGGCTCACGGAAAAAAAGGAAACACACAAAAAAAGTTCCAACCTTCAGCTCTCGGCTAGGCTGTTGCATACGCTCTCTGCAAGATGATGGTTCCGTCGGTACATTTTGTGCACACTGGAGGATTGAATCGAGCTCGAAGCCGTTCAATCGCTTGCACAGTGAACGTGCATGAGCAAATTGAATTTTCATTCTCATTGCGTAATGCATCCGTAGGAACGGGTTGCTTTTGAGAAGGTTTGTTGCAATGGTAGCAAAGAATCCACATAACAAGCCCGTTCAGTGGTCGTTGGATTTTTCCAAGCTTGGCTTATTTCCTTTACGTTTACTGTTGAAAGAATCTTTGGCTCTAGCTTGAAAAACTCAAAACTCCTTCAATCCGTCTCCGAGCATTGATAATTGGATTTCAAAGAAACACCTGAAGCATATATTCACTACAGCCCCGAATAGCTGGAGCTCCCAACGATGGTTAAACGCACTTTAACTAATTGCAGTTAGAATCAAAGGCTTTCAATGGTTAGGGTAAAGCGCAAGCTTTTAACAACTCCAGGCTCCACCGTCTGATTCGTTGCGATTCGTCTGCCTTAACTCAATAGCTTCATGCAATGGTCTAATCCATATCGATCAGTGTGCATCAAATGGCAAAAGCAACAGACAGAGATCGCCAAAAAACCCCAACGAACAAGCGCACGTGTTCCGTACGGCATTGTGCATAGCGCTTTTAACGCAACGGCCAGTGCGGTCTGCGCGATACCAGCGTTCCACCGTTCTTTCATGCCATTCAAGTGTTTTACTCATGGCAGCTTTGGTTGCAATGCAAAATTCATGTTCCTCTCGGCTAATGTGTTGGAGGTTTAGAAATAAAACACATACACACACACACACACGCACACACACAAAGCTTCATCGCATTGCCCAAATGCTTAAGTGCATGCTGGCACCACGAGATCTCCCGAGCGATACCGCCCGTCGATTACCGCAGCGATGAAGCCAATCGGTGAAGGATTCCGTTACGTTGTGCAAGAAGAACCGGAGAGTGAACCGAATGAAACCGGCCAAACAGCAACAACAAGAGCCGGAAAAAAACGTGTTAAACCCTCACACAACTTAGGTACATCATCACGCGAATGCATTTGGCTGCTCGCATTCGGCTGGCATTGCGCACCGGACCGGCGGGCTGCTCTACCAGTAACGCCAAATGGCTGATCGCGCCCAAAATAGCAGTACAGCCCGGGCGGCCCTGTCGGATCGATTTGCATTTGAACAATTCGATTCCTGATCGAAACCGTTGCCTACATATGACGGTTAGACAGTTACTTACTAGGACTAGATGCGACGGAAGAAAAAGGAAAGCCGTCGATGATATCCATTCCGAGTACGAACGAGCGTGCACGTTCCGTTGAACAACACAGCACAGCGATGGTTTGGCAGCTGCATCTGTGCTGCATGTTTTTTTGGCACGGCAGGGCATGTTCATGCCAATTGTTGTAGAACATTAGCGTGGAACGGGAGGACAAGTAGACGAAAAAAAAACCAAACATGAACACGAAAAGCATAGAACATACGCAACGTATTGAGTTTTGGAAAACGCAAAAAAATGGTTCTGCAACTCTTTTCACAAACGGACAATCGCAGACCGTCAGTGGCGAACGAGCAAGCGAAAAGCTGCAGCTAGGTTGCTTAAAGTAGAAAATACACATATGCACCCATAGATACAGTTTCAGCAGAGCTGTTCTTTGGTAGGTTCCTTTTGTGCGGTCTCTAGAAACAATTGAGGGCGCTTAAACTCATTGCAGACCGGCATTGCAACGACGTTCCGCCGCTTGTCAGCTACTCGGCAACACGCAAAGCAAACAGACGTGCGCGATTGCATAAAAAAGGTGCCAAGCGCTTCGAGCTACCGTAGATACTTCCCTTTTTCCACGTATGAATGTGTGGCTGATTTTTTTAAAGCTTTGGGTTAAAAAGGACGAAAAAAACCCTGGTCATGATCGAAAAACTAGCCAGAAACCGTTTGACAAACGTTCGACATGTTTCAATGCAGTTCGGTTTCGGTGCAAAACATCCGGTTTCGGTTTCGGTCCGCCTGGCTCGTGGCAGAGCGAGCGGAACGAATGTGAGCAGATGAGTTTTGTGTTCTATTGATTTCTACCCCATTTCATGGCTTCTGCCCTATGGTTGCAAATTATTTTTCAAAAGAAATTACGCCCTTCAAAGGATCAACTCTTGCGGTACGGTCAAAACGCAGAATTACTTTGTTAGCAGACAACAATGGAAGTTTTGAGTCGCAGTATTTACAAGGAATTGGTAATTACTACGAATTATTTTTCAACACGGTGTTGATTTGGATTAAAAATGAATATATACAGTTTACACTAGTTTTATGAAATCAATTCCAACTTAAAAGGATGGCGACTTAATTGTTGTTAATTGAATACTCTTACGCCCAGGGAGCTCAATTCCAGATTGAAGCTCCTTATATGCTATATGCGATCATCAACACAAAGTAAAAAGGATTATAATATTTGAGCAGTAATCTAAACCAATCGGCAATATGATAAAATATATGCTACTTATTTAGTTACCCAGCGCCAGCCCACCGGAGTCTGGCGAGCTTGATACGCTGCACGACAGTGAGGTCGCCGTACATCTCGTATAGCTCGTCGTTATACCGGCTCTTACATTGTCCTTCCACGAATGCAGGACCAAGAATCCTTCTGAGCATCTTCTTCTCGAACGCGGCTAAGAGGGTTTCATTAGATTCGGAAAAGGAACATGTCTCAGAGTCGTATTTGAGTACCGGTACTATATATGTGCTATATAGTCCCAGCTCCGTCAGTCGCGACAAGTTCTTTCAGATGAACTGCTTGCTCTAGCTGTAGAATAACTGGTTGGCAGCCAGTATCCTTGCGCGCAACTCAGCTACCATGCTATTGTCGTTACTGACCTTTGACCCAAGATAGGTGAATTCCGGGACGACTTCAAAAGTGCATTCGCCTATCTATACGTCACGCCTACTTAGGTTTGCAATCCGAGGTTCTCTGCCGCCTGGTCGATCCTTTGGTAGGATTCTGCTACATAGGGGAGCCGCAGACCAATGATGTCTATATCATCAGCGTATAACAGGATCTGAAGTCCCGAAGTCTCCACCCTCCAGTTCCGGATGGCCCTCTCTAGCGCCAAGTTGAATAGCAGAAAGACAAGCCCGTCCCCCTGGCGCAGACCTTTAATCGTAGAAAAAGGCCCTGAGAGTTTTTCATCCACCTTCACCTGGCAAGTTGGACGTTGGTCATAGTCATTCTAACTCATACCCTCGTACAGTTTTCCCCTGACTATTCTATCATATACGGCTTTGAAGTCAATGAAGACAATAAAAAAAAACCTGGACTAAACAGATTTTGCGCCAGGAAACGTTTGTTGACCTCACTTCGTGTATCTCTACAGTAAACATTAACCCCAAACAATGCGATAAATGTTTCCGATGCAAACAGAAACACAACCTATCGATCGAAGTACAGACAACGTTATTTTTAACGGATATATTTACACCTAGACGACTAAACAAACTCTTCAGTCAGTTTGTCTACTGAAGTTTTTGGAAGTAGATCAAAACATAGTATTAACAAAAAAACCTATTGAAAGTTATCTGCCATGTATCTTGTATCTACCACACAACAGCTAATAACATATTGTAAATAAAGTTTCAAAAAGTCCATTCCGCAACCACCGGCCTTGGGTTACTTTTACAACCGCATGCGTTACTTAAGATGCAAAGAACACGGCTTCGTGTTCAAACCCGGTTCCAAACGTCCCGAAACGTATCGGATTATCCTTAGCAACTCGGTACAAAGTTTTCGCCAATCAATCAACAACAAGTGAACTGCACCAGCAGTCTCCTGCCAGCGCGTCAACACTCTGACGTCAGCTCAAACTGATCCCATCCAAACGAGCTTTTATTGAACCACCGTCTTGGGTGCTGTTGGACTGCCTATTGTTATCCAATATCCTGTACTGCCCTTTTTTCTGCAGTGAGTTTTCCGGTAATTAACGACACCCTCGCCAGAGCGTTTCTCATTATGTTTGCTCAGCTGCTGCCCGGCCGTCGATTTGGTGAATCTCGACCCCGGTGGTGACGAGGAGCCGTTTCCGGTCTCGTACAATATACCGCAACGAAACCGTATGCCCGCTGCNGGACAAGTAGACGAAAAAAAAAACCAAACATGAATACGAAAAGCATAGAACATACGCAACGTATTGAGTTTTGGAAAACGCAAAAAAATGGTTCTGCAACTCTTTTCACAAACGGACAATCGCAGACCGTCAGTGGCGAACGAGCAAACGAAAAGCTGCAGCTAGGTTGCTTAAAGTAGAAAATACACATATGCACCCAGAGATACAGTTTCAGCAGAGCTGTTCTTTGGTAGGTTCCTTTTGTGCGGTCTCTAGAAACAATTGAGGGCGCTTAAACTCATTGCCGACCGGCATTGCAACGAAGTTCCACCGCTTGTCAGCTACTCGGCAACACGCAAAGCAAACAGACGTGCGCGATCGCAAAAAAAAAGGTGCCAAGCGCTTCGAGCTACCGCAGATACTTCCCTGTTTCCACGTATGAATGTGTGGCTGATTTTTTTAAGCTTTGGGTTAAAAGGGACGAAAAAAAAAACCCTGGCCATGATCGAAAAACTAGCCAGAAACCGTTTGACAAACGTTCGACATGTTTCAATGCAGTTCGGTTTCGGTGCAAAACGGTCCGTCTGGCTCGTGGCAGAGCGACCGGAACGAATGTGAGCAGATGAGTTTTGTGTTCTATTGATTTCTACCCCATTTCATGGCTTCTGCCCCATGTTTGCAAATTATTTTTCAAAAGAAATTACGCCCTTCAAAGGATCAACTCTTGCGGTATGGTCAAAACGCAGCATTACTTTGTTAGCGGATAACAATGGAGGTTTTGAGTCGCAGTATTTACAAGGAATTGGTAATTACTACGAATTGTTTTTCAACACGGTGTTGATTTGCATTAAACATGAATATATACAATTTACACTAGTTTTTATGAAATCAATTCCAACTTAAAAGGACGGCGACTTAATTTTTGTTAATTGAATATTCTTACGCCCAGGGAGCTCAACTCCAGATTGAAGCTCCTCATATGCTATATGTGGTCATAAACACAATATTAAAAAGGCTTATAACATTTGAGCAGTAATCTAAACCAATCGGCAATATGATAAAATATATGCTACTTATTTACTTACCCAGCCCCAGTCCACCTGAGTCTAGCGAGCTTGATACGCTGCACGACAGTGAGGTCGCCGTACATCTCGTATAGCTCGTCATTATAACGGCTCTTTCATTGTCCTTCCAAACATACAGGACCGGATACTTGGTCTTGGATACTTCTGAGGATCTTCCTCTCGAACGCGGCTAAGAGTGTTTCATCAGATTCGAAAAAGGAACATGTCTCAGAGTCGTATAGGAGTACCGGTACTATATAGGTGCTATATAGTCGCAGCTTCGTTCGTCGCGACAGGTTCTTTGAGGTGAACTGCTTGCTCTGGCTGTAGAATAACTGGTTGGCAGCCAGTATCCTTGCAACTCAGCTACCATGCTTTTTTCGTTACTGACCTTTGACCCAAGATAGGTGAATTCCGGGATGACTTCAAAAGTGCATTCACCTATCTGTACGTCACGCCTGCTTAGGTTTGCAATCCGAGGTTCTCTGCCGCCTGCTCGATCCCTTGGTAGGATTCTGCTACATAGGAGAGCCGCAGACCAATGATGTCTATATGATCAGGGTATGCCAGAGTCTGGGTTGTCATATAGAAGATGGTTCTCGAAGTTTCCACCCTCCAGTCCCGGATGGCCCTTTCTAGCGCCAAGTTGAATAGCAGACAGACAAGCCCGTCCCCCTGGCGCAGACCTTTGATGGTAGAAAAAAAACTCTGAGAGTTTTCCATCCACCTTCATCTGGCAAGTTGGACGTTGGTCATAGTCATTCTAACTAACTTTATCAGATTGGTTGGAATTCCAAAAGAGCTCATAGCCTCGTACAGTTTTCCCCTGACTATGCTATCATATACGACTTTGAAGTCAATGAAGACAATAAAACAAAAACCTGGACTAAATAGATTTTGCGCCTGGAAACGTTTGTTGACCTCACCTCGTGTATCTCTACAGTAAACATTAACTCCAAACAATGTGATGAATGTTTCCGATGCAAACAGAAAACACAACCTATCGATGGAAGTACAGGCAACGTTATTTTAAGCGGACATATTTACGCTTAGACGGCAAAAACGAACTTTTGTCAGTTTGTCTACTGAAGTTTTTGGAAGTAGATCAAACAAACAAAAAACTTATTGAAAGTTATCTGCCATGTATCTTGTATCTACCACACAACAGCTAATAGCATAGTGTAAATATATTTTTACAAAGTCCTTACCGCAACCACCGGTCTTGTGTTACTTTTGCAACCGCATGCGTTACTTAAGATGCAAAGAACACGGCTTCGTCTTCAAAACCGGTTCCAAACGTCCCGAAACGTATCAGATGATCCTTAGCAACTCAGTACAAAGTTTTCGCCAATCAATCAATACAAGTGAACTGCACCAGCAGTCTCCTGCCAGCGCGTCAACACTCTGACGTCAGCTCAAACTGATCCCATCCAAACGAGCTTTTTATTGAACCACCGTCTTGGGTGCTGTTGGACTGCCTATTGTTATCCAATATCCTGTACTGCCCTTTTTTTCTGCAGAGAGTTTTCCGGTAATTAACGACACCCTCGCCAGAGCGTTTCTCATTATGTTTGCTCAGCTGCTGCCCGGCCGTCGATTTGGTGGGTCCCGACCCCGGTGGTGACGAGGAGCCGTTTCCGGTCTCGTACAATATACCGCAACGAAACCGTATGCCCGCTGCACCCGTTGGTAACTCCGGCAAACCATTGCGCTGGCAGTGCTGTGGCGTTCAGCTTTTAAGCAAACTGCAAGGGAGAAACTTTTCACTATCCTCACACACACACACACACACACACACACACACATACACACAGAGAAAAAGGTAAAGCGGGGGAAAAAGTACTTCCTATCTCACGGTCTCCGCTTCCACAAGCGAGAGAAATGGGAAGTGAACTATGAATTGGACACCATCATCATTGTTAGAACTTTGTCTTTTATAAGGCAAATTGGGAAAGCCAAAAAAAAAGGAAGCTTGAACTTGCTCTACCTCTCTCGCTCTCTTGCTCCATCCACAGCGCAAGCAAAGCGCACCACAAGGCGCCGGGATTGAATGGGTTCTTCTGCTTTCGCCTCTTTTCTTATCCATCTCAGGCGCAGGCAGACCAGGGCCCGCCCCAAGCATCCCTGTGTTTGGTTGAGGTTGCTTTGGTCTGGTTGTGCTGAAAGGTTTCCAAGCCCGGTGTGGCTCATGTAGCTCCCCGTACATCTGCTTGTTGGGCGTACGAAGGGGGAAGGAAGTCGATAAAAGCCATCCACCGCATTCTGTGGCAAAGCGGGCGATTCCCTTTTTTCGTACTATAAGCCTCGGAGACCGTTAAACTTTACGGGTTTTGCTTCTTCTTTTTTTTTAATATTGCGCGGCAAACCCCGGACAACACACTGCACCCGTCTTAGTGCAGCATAATTAAGAGGATCTTTAAACCTTTTTTGTGTTTTTGGAAGGCACAAACATCACCAAACGGCGTCGATGCGGGACCGACCGAGAGCTGCGAAATGGTGTGCCGAATGGCTGAATAGTTTTATTTCCCAACCAGCTTCACCGAGGCGGGGGGGTTTCTTCCTTTTCGAAAGCTCTGCTCTTCTTCGGTGAGGCCATTTCGCGTTCACCAGATGGCATAAAGTGTCCGTAAGCGTACGAGCGTCTCGGATAAGTTAGTTCATGAAAGTTTGGTTCAGTTTTTTTTCTCTCCCCCGCCGAGACAAGGGTGCTCAATTGCCCCTGGGGCTAAATAGGTAACATTCATGCTGCAAAATGCCACTTGCCAAGTGTATTGCCTATCGTCTTATTTGAAACGTCAGCCGCTCATTAGTCGCAATGGGACCGAACCGAAGATACCGTGGCACCCAAAACTTATCCGCTCTAGGCATCTGTCCGGCCAGCACACATGCACACACACACTCGGAACTGGGTGTGACGATTGAATCGGCTTACCAGCAGCTGGCAGGAGAGCGCCAAAACGTGGGTTTAATGTTCAACCTTTCACCGTCGGTCCTTTGCTGTGCTTTTGCAGCTTAAAAAGGTACGCACACTGTGCAATCCTATCAACAAATTTTACCTGCCAAAACCTGTCGCCCACCGGTACCGGTCAAATCAAAACTCACTAACACACACACACACACCAAATGTCTGTGTGTGCTGGCAATGAAAATGTGCCCGCCGTCCAGCAGCAAAAAGGTTCGCCTGTCAAGCAAAAGGGGGTCGAAGGGACACACCAAAATTCGTTACTGCATTAGACAGCAAGTCCATTTATCGTACTGGCAGAAATGACACTGCTCTTCTGCTTGCTGCTGCTCATTTTTTCTGCCCACTGCTCCACTGTGTCTTCCCTGTAGGTAGCAACCCCTTTTTACGGCAGCAAACTCGGTGGCTGCCTTACGACCTGTGACGCCACCCGTACAATCGAACGGCGGAGGTAAGGAGAACTCGATAAAAGCATAAATCTAAGTGAGTTACTTCGACGAACCGGAAGGGGTTAGTGGTTCAATTTTTCCTCCGAACAAACACCGGCGCTAGACAGGGGACAGTGACCACTGGGCCGCAAGCATGGATCCACCCGACCCACACGGTGGGCAATTGCAGTGCCGGAAAGCTGGGCGTTTTTTTTTGTTTGTGTGCGAATCTCCAACGGCACACCGCAACAGCGTGAGCAAACGAAAGGAAAGAAAGAAAAAAAGCAATACCCAGAAATTGTACTTGCATGATGTTCATTCTTCATCGCTACCGCCCATCCATTTTCTTCGGTTTTCCATCAAACACCATCATTGGCTGGTGGCCATTTTTTTTGCTTTGTTTGTTTTGTTTTCTTTTGTAAGAACCAAACGGAAGGCAGTGAAAAGCTGCTGGCGTAAAACAAACAGGATGACTTGTGAAGAGCCCGTACCAGCACCGGACCAGCACTGTTCGTGTGTGTATGTGTGTGTATGTGTGCTTATGCTTACGTGTTTACCGAAAGTTCGGTGCCGAATTTCTTCCTCCCGTCGGTTTCTTTGCCGTTTATGATTTTTATTCATTCCGTTCATTTCGTCCAGTTTTCGCTCGCACATGAATAAAACATGTCCCGGGGCTAGCGTTAGCCCGTGCAAGTGGCCTGCACAGTGACGTGATTCATGCACGATGGCGGTCAAACACAACGAACAGAGGAGAGAGAGAGAGAGAGAGTGTGTGTGGAGGAACGGCAGATCCGCTTAGCACGGGCGCGAAACACCGCCCGGCCAATAAAAGTGATGAGAAACTGAAGAGGAAACCCGACCCGAAGAGACCGGACCAGCAGAACCCGTCAACATAGAGCGTTTTTTTTTGTTATTCTTCTTTTTAACCTCCTCTCCGGAAGCAATTTTATCTAGCGCCAACGGATGGGTGGTTGGTGAAGCGGACGATATGCACCGGAAGACGAACGTTGAACTAAACCCACTCCCACGAGGGAAGGAAATGTGTATGAAAATATTTATGCAAACTTCATGCATCGTCCCGGCGGGCTCTGGTGAGCGAAGGGACTGGGAATGTGAGCGGTCTCATGTGGCACAAGAAAAAAAAAACACGACGGTGCTGCTGGTGAGTTGATCGCTAGGATTTGTTTAAGGGCAGCAGTAGTTAGTAAGTTCTTTAAAAAATGACATTTTAAGTGCTATTATAAATCGTTTGTACTATCTAATTTGGCCCGGTTACCGGGCTAGGCAACGGTATATATTTCCACTAGCAGACTCTGAGATTCACAACAAAGGCACTTAAGGAGCTGAATTTGATTCCATACTGATACTGGCTCTGAGCTCGATCCAGCACCAGTCCTGAAACTTATTCTGAGTATATTACGATGCTGGAACTGATCTGAGCCCCGTTCCGGTCTTGGAACTGTCCTAGACCCATCTTGCATCTATCCTGCGAATGGCCGGATTAGCTCTGAAATTGGCCATGTACCTCTCCAGGTTCTGTGGTTGTCTAGGAATCAAGGTCTTCAAAACTCAAAGACTGGTTTTCACTATACACAGATACAAAAATTTAGAGAAAATCGAATAGTTATCTTCTAAATACAAAGAGAAATCAAGTTAAAATGACAAAAAACAAAATCTTCCATTAACCCTTTCCGAGGCTCGTAGAGTAAACTTTTTCCCGCGCAATTGCTAACTGTTGTACCTTCACCGAAAAATGCTCTAGATCGTTCGGCGCTTTTCATAGCAGACACTTGCACACAAACATACCAAAAAGGCTAACGGCCAAGCAAAGCAAACAATCTGCCTGATTAGGTATTTTTTCAACCCACACTTCCCCCTCCGCCGATGAATCAGCTAATCAAGCGAATGGTGAACCAGTGCCGACCACCAATCTTCTGCACTCTCCAGTAGTGCTGGGCCAAGGTGGACCAAGAACCCGGTTGTGGAAAATCAATAAAAGTGAAGGACTGAGAATTGCCTTTTTTGCTTGCCATTTTCAAGTCATATACTTCATTCGAACCTATAACGCTTGCGAGGGCACTGAAAAGACACGAAGTCGGGTTGTCGTGCTTAGGAATGGAAAGTTAAAAAGAATAAAAAAGATCCATAAAAAGACTAGAATTAATTTGATTTAGTTTTAGCTTAAAGTGTTGGCTGCTGGAAACAGAACGAAATGAAATTCTTCCCAGTCGTTGTTAGAAAATCATGACACTTTCAGAATAAAAACAGTAAATATATCGTAACGTGATAACGTTCCTATCGCCCACATCGCTTCCAGCGTAATTTTGCACCATTTCAATCAATTTAGCTGACTATTTTTGTACACCTCAGCCAGGTGTCAGCGCACGGTACTAAACACGGTTGTAGTTTTTCCTGTGAATGACCGGCGACAGAGCGTCATCATTCTGCCACGAAATGGTTCTCGCCCGTAAGGTTGCCGGGAAAAATGTGCTCATCACTCTCGGGGCAGGGTGCTGCTAAGCGTGAACAAACGTGCCAATATGCTGCTCTACTCCAATCGGTTGGCAGGGACGATGCCCTCCAGTTGGAAAGGGTGGGTTGTAAATTTAATTACACTCTTCGGGATGGTGTACAGCAGCAACAGCAGCAGCATCATCATCCAGCGACACCAAAAGTACTCGCCCATCCTTCATGCGCCACGCCACGAGTACGAGTAACTTTTTTAATAGAAAAACTCAAACTGATTCCCATTAATATTAAACGAGACAGACTATTACTTCATTGATTTTTTATAGAAGTGACTCCGGGACACTGCGACTGCCACACATCGTCATCGAGCGCACCGGGCTTTAGCCGCTGGCTGTCGTCCGAGCGATCGCTGAATCGTCTCGTTAAGTACGCCATTCATCTGCTACATCTTAGGGTTGGCTGGCTCTGAAACTGGCTGCCACACGTCGTCGTAGTCCATAATGGGACATTATTGGAGGGTGCGCAAAAACGAGCGGACCAACTCGCTCCGGCTTCGTGCACCGCCCACCTACTCGATGTTTGACAACAAAATTAAAACCCCGCACAGAGGAGGAGCAGACGGAAAAACGGGGGACAAAAAACACAAGACGAACAAACATGTGTTCACGACCCACCGAAACGACGGTACGGTAAACTTGAACCACACTGCTTTGGTTCCCGCTTACACACACACACACACACCCACACAAACTCTCTTCCCTAAGAAGGAACGGGCGGACTAAACTTTCGTCAACCGGTCTATCGTTCCTGGTGGAGTACTCCTTCTAACCACCAGCCTGACGATATGCACCCCCTTTAGCAGCCGCTGGTCGGTAGTGGTTTTGTTAGAAAAGTCAATCAATATATTCGATTATGTTGTCTCATACATTATTCAAACATAACGAGGCAGGCAAAGCGGGACACTACCCCACGGTCGAACCGGCAGCTCTGCAGCTTGCACGACAACTGCTGCTGCTGCCAGCAGGACCGTCTGAGCCAGCCGCCTGGTCGCATGGTTTACAGGATTAGATACACCGTTTATTTATGATGATGCAAACTGCGAGAAAAGGCTAATGATAATCACTGCTCTGCCTTTCAGTGCGGCATAAATCCAGCTGCCGATTTGCTACTGGATATTTATGCTGAGGTGGGGCTCGTAATTGTTTCGCTTGTTTGAGGGTGATGTTTCTGATGATCCCGATGGTGATTTGCTTTGCGGTGGGAAACCATTTGTCTGGGCTTTGTTTCGTTAATTTTAATCGATTTTGTGTGTGTGAGCATTGTGCCCGACACTTTGGAAATAACTGGGGACATTTTGATTGTTAGATTAGTTTACGAGCCACGAAGCTATCTAAGAGGCCAGTTTTGGCTTAACAATTCAGGGGAAAATGAAACATTTACTGTTCTTTCTTCAGTGTTTAAATTTGATTCTCTTCCCCCTAATAAAAATTAAAAAAGTTGGTATTTTTTTAACTTTTTTAAATTTTCTTTTGAGCGTTAAATTATTGACCTACTATAACTGTTACCAGTAACAAAATTACAATTATTTACATGATACGTAACATCACAGCACCAAATCACATACCTTCAGGCGTTTAACAGGGCATGCAAAAAGGAACTGTTTACCTTAAACAAACATTGAACACTCCTCACTTCCCCGAATCACCTAGAGCCAGGGGTTGGAAATTGTTTTGTTTGGTTATTACTTCTTTGACACATAACATAATTAATTCAATAACATTTTTATTTGTTTTTTTTTTTATCAGCTGATGCAATAAAACGTATCTTTTCCCGTGAGATATTCCGCCCCAGGGTTGCGCCCTGTGTATTCGCGTGACCATTCAAGCGCGCTTCGATATTCACTTTTCCAACCAACCGGATATTAATAGTTTCACGTGCGTCCTGACTACATCCGCACATTTACAACCGAACAAAACCAAAAACAACAAAAAACAATTTCCGAAAGTCCAGGGTCAGAAGTGAAACACAATGGGTTAGGCAAAAGCCATTGTAAAAACATGTCCACTCAAAGACACAAAAAATGGAACACAAGCTTCGCTTCCACAAACTATCTGCCCGCTGGTCGCGTATTACGCCCATGAAATCTCTCATCTCCCATAGCAACACACAAAACACACGTTACGTTCCACATCCGATCGGCCAACGTGAGACAATTCTGGTTTCGATGAGGTCCACCGATTGTTTGTTTTTTCACTCTCTCTCTCACTCTCTTTTTCATTTTCACGTTTTGCATAACAACGCACACGCTCGGAAAAGCAGTGCGAGACAAGAAAAATTCATGGATTATTTATTCCTGCTGCATACAAGCAATAAATATATTTTATTTTATTTATTTTTCCCGCGTTTATGTTTTTTCATCGTGCTTTTCTGTTTTCATGCTTTTTTCCACTTTGTAATTTAGATGTCGTTGAGCTTTTGTTCGTGCCACTGTTTTGCAAGTGTGTGTGTATGTGTGTGTGTGCGCTGCTTGCATACATGTCCAATCCACCCGGAAAATCGCTCCCCATCGGTCTACATCGGCGCACAACCATTTTCACGGTACAAGGACACTGCCGCTAGATTGTCTCATCGCAAATTGGTCCAGTTACGTCAGCCGGCAAGTTACAGCGAAACGAGGAGCGGCCCAGTTTCGGGCCGACCGGAAATGAATTCTGCGGGTGGGGCGGCTGGTTGCAATCCGGCCGCTGGTCTGTGGCAGGGATGGAACATTTTACGACCACTTGAATTCACGCGCCACAGATGAGCTTTCGTTCGCTTGGCTTCGACCGTGTAGACTGCGGACGATATTCGGTGAAAAGGACGTACACAACAAAAACCTACTCACACACATGCACCCTCAATAAAACAACATAATACTAGTGTTTCTTTATGGACAGGCAAACCGACCGGGTCTAATGAAAAACAAACCCATGCGGAAGGTTGCACACGTGAGGAAATGGACCAATGTATGCTAAATTCATTACACACGGGTTGATAAATCGAACGTTCAGCAAGAGGTTGGCAACATTTTAGAAACATCACACTCAGTCAATGATAAATGCAAAGCAAACGGACCCTTAAATGAATCAATTTCAAGCTACTTTCGTCACAAAAACAATCAAAATATGTCCCACCAAGAAATCGTTTGTGTGTGGCAACAACAGTCACTGCCGACCGCTCTGTACCCGTCCATGGGAAAGACAAATATGCTCAAAAAATAGTATAATTCTCCACCAACGAGAACCACTTTTATGAGCGTTTCAGTTTGATCAAACATGTATGAATCAATTAAAACCACCCGGAGGCTTGCGTGACCCAACGGACATGTGTCCAGTGGCGTATAATCAACCGTTTTCAGCAAAAGACAGGTTTTGCTTCATTTCTTCCACGTTTTTGTCTGCCGTTGTGGGACGGCTTTGTGTGTGTGTGTGGAATGACACACTGCTCCCTTCGACCGTTGCCACGCACGTCACTTTGCTGGTGACTCGAACCATTCTTGAGACGTTCGCGAGGGTGCGTGTGACGTTCTGGCGCGACCTAGCGCGTGCCCATGATTTGTGTGATGGTCTAATCTGCTTCGCTTAAGTGCTGAAGTGACGTGTTCCGACGTTGAGTGCAGCGCGATAGCGTGCCGGTTGCGGTACGCCCAAATAATACTGTAGCGGTGTTGTAGTTGGGGCTGTGAGGGCTAATAAATTTTCACACCCGACGTGGCACGAAATTGGTCCGTCCGAATGGTGGGCGAAGATAAATTGATTGTTTAAGCAGCGGTTTTACTACCAGGCGCCTCCATTGGCACCCGCGCATTAAATGACATATTAAATGCTGATGATTTTTTGTTGTGCTTGTTGCCATGTTGATATGCTCCAGTTAAGCTAAGCAGAGGATATTTATTTTAATGAACTATTATCATTTCTCTCGCTAAAGATGCATTTTTTTACAAATAAAAAGCCGTTTGACAATTGTTTCATCACTTTTTAGCTTAAAGTTGCAGAGTCATCTTTTGAGCCAAAAAAAAAACCCCTCCCACTATCATGTGTCTTATGGGATCATAAGTCAAGTAAGTGCTAGTGTGCGACAAACCAAAACGTGACCCGAACAGGCGTCCGGCGTGCTGCAACGGTTAGCAGCCACCAGCAGCAGACAGGCGGACAGGATTTCATGCCACAAATTCCCTAGCCCTGCAACCGGAATGACATTCGCCAGATGCTCTCCGGCTCTCAGCCAGTGTCTCTGCCAGAGGACACAACTAATTGATTTCATTATTCATGACATCGAACATTGTACTGCGCACTGTTCACTGCACTGTTCTTCTTCGATTACGTGTAGTGTGCTCGTTTGCATCTGGGACGTCTCTTCTGGGCGTTTTGGCTGCCGCTCCAATGGCATTTTTAACCCACAGAGAGATTTTTGCATTATCGCGCAAGGATTGCACTGTTGGCATATAGTTCCCACCCATTTCAGTTCCAACCCTGCTCAACAAACCTTATTTCCTGGTTTTGCTCTTTCACGCTAGTGTTGCTGTAACAAAAACGTATAAGGAGCAGGAGCTTTCAATGAAGCAAATCTTTATCGATTTATAATAACCAACAAAGCGACAATTTTCAGTAGAATTTCAAAAAAAAAAGAAAGAAAGCACTTGCAACAACATGCAAGTAATTCCACAGCACACCAACAGTGCATCGTACCATACTCGGACAGCAGTGGGGCTTGGTATTGGTGCAATAAATAGCACCGTATTTAAAACCAAAATGGAACCCATCTGCCGTTCGCCACAGCTCTTGCACAATACTATTTGATGCAGCTTTCATACAATGACGTCGGTTGCACTGTTGCATCCCATGGTTAAACATTCCATTCGATGGACAGCAAACCACAAACCGCACCGACAAGCCAATCGGACAATGAAAAGATGGCCAGATAGTCTCACGGCTAGCTTATACGAATGGACGTGCTGCC
This sequence comes from Anopheles fontenillei, assembly GCA_008817895.1. Classification (NCBI taxonomy): domain Eukaryota; kingdom Metazoa; phylum Arthropoda; class Insecta; order Diptera; family Culicidae; genus Anopheles; species Anopheles fontenillei. The sequence goes on along the minus strand of VTWG01001530.1, from coordinate 12,690 downwards.
AAATGTCTACATCCTGCTCCCTTGCTGACCCATGGTGCTACTAAAATGATAAAGTTCAACAATGTTACCGCCTGTTGCTTAGCAAACAAGCCCGACCTGTCAAAACCGGTGCCTCCGGGTAGAGGCAATGCTTCCGAATGCAATGGTTCCGGTGCTTATGCCAAGAAGCTAACCAACGGTTTGATAGATGAGTTTCGTAAAGCATCGTGTCCGATCAACAAAGAAAGAGAGAGAGAGAGAGAAAGGCAACCCAACAAATAGGACTGCTTCAAGGGTAGATAGAGAAATACCACTCTAAGAGCGAGAAATGATCCTCATAAGATCCTAAGATGTATTGGGAACTGTTAGGAAATCTACTAATACAGTAGCCTTGATGACCATAGTGGTACGAGCTTCAAATTGAAAATCATTTTTACTATCAGTTCCATAACTTTACATGCCTTACTACCTACAATAACCAATTGCCTTTCCGCTCACTGACCGCTGCATCCTTTTCCCTCTTTACAGATGTTGCTGCAGGTGTCTTGGGTCCGTCACCGGGACATCCATCTGCTGACGGTCGGCCGCTACACGTACACTTCCGATCAGCGGTTCCGGGCGATACACCATCCGCACACGGAAGACTGGAGCCTGCAGATCAAGTACCCGCAGCATCGCGACTCCGGCATCTACGAGTGTCAGATATCGACGACACCTCACATGAGCCATTTTGTGCACCTGAACGTAATCGGTAAGCATCGGTCGCCTACCCCAACCGAGTAGTGGGAGAAAACTTGCTCTCCCCTCCACCCGATCGCCGGAAATCGCACGCGTTGCGGATGATGCATGCCAGAAATTTCAACACAAATTCCAACTCGTGACGTCGTCGGCAAAATCGTCTGAAAGGGTGGTGCAGGTGCATCAACTACGCAAGCTCAACCATGGCAGTCCCCGAACGGAACCGCCACTGGACGCTCCTGGAGCAGTCTGGCGGTTGGCTGAGCAATTTCTAAATTAATTTTAATTCCCAAACGCTTTGACCGCATCGTAAAATCGTACCAACGAAACCTTTGGCACGCTTCAGCTGGCAGGCAAAATTCACTGCCGACACGTTTACTGGGAACAAGATTGCATGCGAAGGCATGCGAACCGGCCAAGGGAAGGGCATTGGGATGCCAGCTTTGCAAAATGTAGCACCACATGGCACTCGGGGAATTCAGCTGTGAGAGAGGGAGGGGGCCTTTGCCTGCAGGGTGTTACTCGTAGCACAACCGAGGCAAGATTTGTAGCTCGTGGTACATGAAAATGACGTTACGACAATGTATGCCTCTCATTTTCTCTCTCTCTCTCTCTCATTTTCCGTTGGTTTGATGGTAGAAAATAATTTAAGCTTTTGCTGATGAGCTTTTAAAGCACAGTTGGTACGGGTGGGTTTAATAATATAATTTTAGCTGAAGTACACGTTTGCTGAAAGTTGACATTGTAAAACAGCTTCAAGCAAAACCTTTATAATAACAGAACTACTGCAAGAACAAAGAACAACATAAGTATTTGCTCAGTTATATTGAAGCGCCATTCGAAATAGAACCTTTGAACCGTGGACTACCAAATTCTACCTTACATAAAAAAGCATTAAAATTGCAAGCAACGCACATGCAACCATTTTGTAATCCAATCCCCCTTTTTAAACCCTTCTATTACCGTCTCTATGCGACAACGCAAGCCAGGCAACTTTGGTCGGGTTCCATTTGTTTGTACAGCCAATCCGATACGTATATGCAGTGCTTGTGCTTTTTTGGGTATCTCAGCCGCGTAGTAATGCGTTGCAAAATGCAACGCATGGAAATGGATTAAATGAACGGAAAAACGGTCCAATAATGTAGTACGTCTCTCCCGATGCGGACACCACTTGAGCAGGAAGAGCTGGTGCTGCATTGCTGTATTCAAGCGAGCGAAGCTTTCCCTCTGCATCTTTAGCAAACAGTTCAAGCTTCGTCCAAACGTCATAGACTCGCTCTTTACCGACTGAAAACAGTGCCATTACATAATCATTTCGTTTCATTTGGAAAGAGTCGTTCCCATGTTTCGCCTGATTACAAACACTGAACCATTGCAATCGATCCGTTCGGTGAAATCGAATGGTTGGCAGAACACTTCTACGGTTACCGCTGCTAGTGCAATCCGCACGACGAAACCAGAACGCAGTATTTCGGTGCAACGATTTAATTCGAACCATGTCGAACGAGCTTTTGTCTTTCGCTCAAGTCGACCTGGTTGCTCGTACTTTGGCGAACGGTTGTACAAAAGTAAACAATTTCAACCTCTCCTATCCATTCAGATGCGATTGCTCGTACGGTAAACGGTTACTGTTTGGCAAACATAATTGTTCGTGTCTTTAAACATCGAACTTTTGCTATTACTATGGCTCTAAATTCTTCCGACCTTTTTTGAAGATGAATAAAGGAAACCAGGCGTACAAATGCTATCCTTTTAAGGGTATTTTTTCATGAAATAAATTCAATCATGAAACAATTCGAAAAAAAAATCCACAAATATTCTAATGAAAAGGTTCAACTATCCTGCATCATCTTGCTTTATATCGCCGTTGTTAATCTCGACTGCAATCGGTTTCACGGTCAATTTTGATTTTACAACGTGCTTTACGGTCTTTGTAGCATTCTATTGAATTTGCATCATCTATTGGTTTTATTTGTGAGTAAATTTAGGTACGCTTTTCATCACCCCGTATCGGTGGCTGTGATCATTGAATTCTACTCAGACTTCGCTGTCGTACTGCGGATCACTATGACGATAAATTTCATCTGGTTTTTTCCATCGCTGATCCATCGCCCAACATCAATGGCTTGGTCGCACTTGATGGATGAAACATTACTCTCCACTTACCACCGCTTGAAGGATTATCTACGCCTAAACCTAAGCGCTGCAAATGCGCCAATGCACATGTAATGCAATTGCTGTGAATGGTCGTGTATTTACTGTGGTATGTGATGGTGATGGTATTTCGCATCGCTTGTTCATGTGCAATTCTATCCCTCGGAAGTGGATTTGCTCGACTTAGGCGATTTGGGGTCGTTAAAAACCCATTGGGAAGAGGCAAGTGTCGCCAACGCAACTGAAGCCTTTAAAAATCAAAACTATTTTTAACTCAGTAACTACGCATACCTTCACTCGTCCAGCACGGGGCAGCAAAAAGGCTTTTCAAACTGAACCCCTAAAGCCGTACGTTTACAGTCCCATGGTAAAGGCGGTTTTCTCTAGATCGTTTGTAAATCTCGAAAGGCAACGATTCCATGCAACATTAACGCATAAAACGAGAAACATAATTAATTATACAAAACAGAGAACACACACACACACACACACGGAGAAACTGTATACGGCTGTGAGTAAGGCGTTGGTTGTCCGGTCACAAGCAAATACCATACTTAAAACGAAACTANTTTCTTTATCGACTAACTCTTGTCTCTGTTTCTCAAACTTCTCAAACGTCTTTCATTCACAGAACCTTCGACCGAGATCATAGGCGCCCCGGATCTATACATTGAGAGTGGTTCGACGATAAATTTAACCTGCGTTGTCAAGGATTCTCCCGAGCCGCCAGCTTACATTTTCTGGAATCATAACAATGCGGTAAGTACCCAGAAAGGGCCTGAATTGATCGACATTTGTGCAGCGTGAGTAATTGCATTTGCAATTGAAACAATCTACACCAACAAGGAACTTGCTTTAATGCTGGCTTTGTTTGCCTTAAAGCATTCATAATTTGATACAATCATCTGTAAATTGTAATTGTCAACTAATTACTTAAGAACATATCTCATTCTCATGATAAACAGAGTGGCTTACATAGCCGAAGTCAACATGTTTGCCTTACCGGCTGCCAGGCACGAACGAATCAAAAGCGTTACATAAAGCGTTAAGGAACAATGCAATAGATATACAATTGCCATTCAATCAGATTCTTCGAAAAATCCGGGTTCCCTGTAAAATGGGCAGTATACTTCTCATTATTTGCATAACTACTAACACTATCAAGCATTACATCAAGTATTGCAAAGCCCGGTTGTGCCAAGCGCGCACCATCGATGAGTTCATAAAAGCCGGCTGATCGCACCCCGGTAAACCGATGGATCGAATGGGACATCAATTGATTTTTCTTGTCCCACATAATGGGAGTAATTGATTGCTCTCCGTCACTTCTTCCGTTGCATCCTTCCGTTAAATCTATTACAGTGCACTAAACCCCACACGAACGTTCGCCAACAGAATGAGGCAAAGTGAGCGGACGGATTTTACATTTCTTTTTTGGCTAGACCCTGTCCTACGGCTTCAAAAAATCGGGGAAATATCCTCCCTACGTGGCTCATGGGCTGGATAAAATCACCTCCCCATTTCCGTAATAAGCATTATGGCATTACCTGAAGTGGTGTAGGGCACACAAAATTTCCATTTTTGGATTTTTTGCTTCCAGCCCCTCGATGTACCATCTCACCCCCCTAAAAAAAAAGCTCATCCCTTTGGCAGCACCACACACACACACCCGTAAACTGCGGGACCGGTTCTGTTACGCCACCTTCGGCCCATCGGCTGTGACTGTTTTAGCAGCATCACATCGGCAGCAGGACTACGATCAGCGTCATCGAAAAAAAAGAAAACAAGTGAGCTTCGCTGGCAAACTGTGCGACGAACGGACAAACGGGTCTGGTTTCACCTTGGTTTGCTAATTTATATTCCACCCGGGAACTTCACTCTCCCGTAAAATCCATTACCATATTCATGGATGCAGCGGTGCGCTAAGCTGCAGTGCGCACGGTGTCACGATGCACTCCCTGCACTGGCTTTCTTCACCCTACCCCTCCCCCCCCTCCGCTCTTTGCTGGCCCCGTTTCTAGTCCATCCGTCCTGTCGTCCGTTTGCGTCCGATTTCGATGCTTTCGGCCATGTGCGGCCCTGCATGCACTGGGACATGTTCGGCTGTTGTGAACGAACTGCAACATAAATGGCAGTGCAAATGGGTTCTACAGTGCACACCATTTGCCTACGTTTCGCGAGCCCCCCCATAGCTCGACTGCGACCGGGACAGGTAGATTAAGCATGACATTGGCGCATCAGGCATCGGTGGTGGCAGCGCTCGCGCGATATACCATTCCAATCGGGCCGAAAATCGAACCCGAAATGACTGCAACAATAGCCTTCGCGGAGAGTGGACATGCACGCGTTCTGGCTGAGCGCACTGCTGCTCTGTTGGGCGCGGGAAAGGATGAGCTAAAACTAAATGAATTAATAGGATATCGGGCACGGCGTATTTCGGCGGGCCGGTATCGATGCCGTCTGGTTCGTCAGGTGGAAAATTGAAGTGAACGGGTTTTGGGCCGACTCGTTGACAGCATGTTGGCACCGGAAATGCACAGACAACTTCACTCGCGCCACTTGCATTCGACAATCGGACACAGACATACACACACACGCACATCGCCTTATGCCTCGGTGGAGGTTTTGTGGTATGTGTCTTTTTTCTCTTTAAACTGGATACAAACTGGGTAAAGAAATGTGCGTTTAACTGACGCTAAGGGTGTAATGCGCCGGTCTCGTAGTACAGTCGTCAACTCGTACGACTTAACAACATGCCCGTCATAGGTTCAATCCCCAAATAGACCGTGCCGCCATACGTAGGACTGACTATCCTGCTATGGGGGGAAATCAATTAGTCACTGAAAGCCAAGCCCATAAGTGGTACAGGCAGGCCTTGACCGACAACGGTTGTTGAGCCAAAGAAGAAGAAGAAGTAATGCGCTACGACTTAAATTACTTCAATTAAACCTGCTATGATCTGTTGAAGGCATCGCTATTTAAATACGTGTGTGCAAAAAATTGCTAAATTGTCTTGACTTTTCGGACGATCTTGATAGAACAGTAAGTAAGAAAACATTTGTTTCAGTATGCGTTAATCTCAAGGTTAAGGCGCGTTTCGATCGTCATATTAACAAGAAAACATTTGAAAAATTACGTTGCAATAAATTGGATAAACATAAAACATGTTCGAAAGTTTTTTCAAAGCAACTTCTTTGCCCAAAACTCTCCTTATAAATAGGGTTAACAACTCATACGGTCCAGTAATAGGAGTGGCACGATTTGCGCAACTGTTCACTTCGTTACATAAACTCGTTTTAGCACTCCCACTAAACAAAAGCCGTGAAGGGTGTATGTTTTTTTTTCTTCTCTCTCTCTCTCTCTCTATTTTATTAAATCTGATATTGATGTTGCTGATAAACGCCGGAAACCGGAAGCCGGATGCCGGATGTTAGCCTTTCCGTCGATTCCCCCGCCCTGCATTTTGGGGCGAAACCTGTTGAGGTGAGCGCTCCCAGCAACTCGCAACGCAACAAACTCCCAACACACACACACTCCAACGCTCACCTGAGAGCGAGAAATAAAATAAAGCAAATAATTCCTTCCTTCGGGAGGGCTACCTCCCCAATACCTGGAACCAGTCCTGCCCGACCCTCCGCTGGCCGCTGCGCGGGCAAAAACGGTGAAAAGCTGATGCCTGCTGGAACGAAATAATGCTCCCGTGCCCGCAAAAAGGTTGCAAACTGGATTTGCACAGAGCGAGGGGAGTAAAAACAGAAGCACCGGCGGCGCGATCAATCGAGCAAAAGAGAGCAACACATACATGTACTCCACACACACACACGCACACGCAAACATGTAGGAAAAAATGGCAGTGAAAGTGGGAGGAGAGAAAAAGTTTCTGTGCCCCTGTAAAATCCCCGAAGAGCTTTTCGTTTTTCATTTTTTGTTTGCTTGCCCCGGTTTGTGTGTGTGTAAGGTCTCCGCATGCCGCAAACCTATCCGCACGGCTGCCTGCTGATAAAGTGTAAGCAGCTGCGCAACTCGCAAATATTTACTCATCAATAATTCATGAAACAAAATTACGCCGTCGTCGATCGTTGACCAAGGGCGGGACGAGCTCGCGCTGAGTTTGCTCGGTTGCTCAGTTGCTTTATTTATTTGCCCGTATGCGTGTGTGTGTGTGTCCCCCCATGGGTTACTACGCCCTTGGCGCTTCACACGAGCGGCTTTTATGGGAGATTATTTTTTATTTTATGGGAATTAAAAAAAAGCGGGTTAAATCAAACATAAATAAAAAAAGGAACAAAAAACATTAACTATGTACTACCGATCAATGCGAACGTGTACGATAGCTGGCAGCCTTACGGCATTTGCAGGCCGTTGGCGTTTGATTATCCATCCTACGACGGGAATCGCAAAAATGAAGCAATTCGCCCAGACTTCACTCTCCTTTCCCGGTGCTCTCGTTGGGGCGCGCCACTGAGATGAACGCGCTTGGGTGCGAACATTACCTGCTCACCGATAATGATGATTATGATAACCACCGAGCGGGCATTGACAGCATCAGGTGGATAGAGCAGCAACAGTACCACAGGAAACCATATTCGTTGACGACATGGCATGGTAGCAAACGAACGCTCGTCCATCACCCCATCCATGGGAGTGATGGGAATGGCAGCACAAAAAATTGTGACCATGATCAACAGCACGCTGTTTGGCGTCGCCGACGCCGCCGCCACCATCATCATCATTAGCGGTTAGCGTGGCATGTGCACCTGACAGCTCAATCAACAAGTTGGCCCCGAAAACCTACGACCACAGTTTTTGCATGAACGAACCCACCCCGAAACTACCGCACGCCATTTTGTTCGGGCTCTGGGAACAGCTGGAGACAAAATCTCGGAATAGATGGGACGAGAATAGCGGCAGCCAGAGTAGGGGACAAACAAAAACAATGGCGATTATGAACGCCAAACAAACCAAACATGCCACCCTGTGTAAAGCTGTTGTAAATTTAAAGAGCAGCAGCATTATGTTTGCTGCGTTGTTTTGTGCATTAAACCAAAGGGAATGAAGTTATCAACAATAGGGGTACACTTGCAGCAAGTTTAGTACACGCGTTATTGTTAATTTCCAACACATGCTAGATCGATTGCTATTGATTGCTATTAATGAGTGAAGAAAGCCCTTTGGTCAGTCTATCTCAGCAAGCGTTGCAGCCAACCAACGCACCAAACTCCCTGCAATTTGTTTCCCATTGCCTACACGCAAACGTCTTCTTGCGCCACGTGATTTACCATTTTCTTTCTCTCTTCCCTTTTGCAGATTATCAGCTACGATTCGCCGCGCGGTGGCGTCTCGGTCATAACCGAAAAAGGTGACACGACAACCTCGTTCCTGCTCATCCAGAACGCACGGCCATCGGATTCCGGACAGTACACGTGCAATCCGTCCAACGCCAAAAGCAAAAGTGTCACCGTGCACGTCCTAAACGGTATGTCTGCCAATTTATGCCTCCCGTGACCATAAATCCCCGACCACTCCCGTGACCGACCCGTCGCACTTGGGCTTCCCAGGAGCTCACACACACACTGGCCACACAGACTCAGGCTCATTTTATTTCATTCGTCTTTCCGTTCGACCCGTTTCCGTTTTGAGCGCGTTTCGTCTTCGGGAAATTCCAAAGCCCGTCCGTCCGTTCGTCCAACCGGCGTCCGGCCGAAAGGGGGAGGGGCCGATGGGGCGGTCTCAAAGGTCTCGTTTATATTGCTGTATATTTTGAATCTTGATTGATCGTTTCAATAATGGACTTTTATTAGATTGCGAACGGGCGAGGGAAGCACCGGGCAGAAGCGCTACGAAAGCGCTAGTGTTACAAATGCTGGCTGATGAATGTTTCCCCAGACGGGGAGAATCATGTGCACCTTTTCCGCCCGCCAAGCTCGCTTTCCTTCCCCTTTTACTGTTCGCCTGCAGAGCGTTTGCGAATGACTTCTTCCCCAACCGAGCACACAGAGACACGTTTCCGACTCCGCGTACGGTGTGGTATCGTGGCGGAGTTGCATACCAACGTCGGGACGTTTTGTTTGGAAAACTCTTCACTGTCGAGGGGTTTTGGTGAAGGCGCTCGGCTCGCAAGGCAAACCGTTGCCCCGGGAAGAAAGCAATGAGCCCACAACGGTACCGGGAAGGAGAAGGGTTTGTCTTCGATCGACCCATTGGGCTTTCCCCTGTCCGGAGAATGTCAATAAATCTCCATCCTTTGCCGCTGTTCCGCACCGGCAACACGTCCGTTCGCTCGGCAGCATTGTAAAGCGGACGGACGATACGAACGAGCACTGGACGCGCACTGCTGGTGCTGGCTTATGCTTCGGCAACCGTGTTCTAGCAACACCACTAGAAGGAACCGGGCAGACGGCTAGCAAATCGACCAGAATGTTTCCACTCAACAAAACACACCAGTGCAGTGTGTAAGGCAATAGCATTTAACTCCGATTTCATCGCTGCCATCTAAAACGGAAGCAAAACACTTTTCTCGCAACAATATTGCTGTCAATCTCGGCACGATCTTTGCACAGCAAAACTGTGCAAGACCCGACAGAGCCCGGCTGGGCGAGCTTTATCGCAAAAGGACAAAACCCTCCGGACAAGACATTCCTTCCGGCACGACACGGGACTGACTAGAGAATCAAACGCAAACGCTTCCCTTACCACTAACACTAACAAACTAACTAACCTAGGGTCAATGTGAAATTTGTTAATATCCCATTTCATCCCATTTCCATTCGCACACACACACATACTTTACCACACAGAACGGAAGTCCCAAAGTAGCTCATGCAACAGACAGATTTGCTTGATTTATGTTAACTGGCCGCAGGAGCAACACGGTACGGTTCGGACCGCTCGCTGCTCTACTCCCGACCGACCGGGCTGCCACGGTCTGTTTTCACCACCGATGGATGATTTGCAAAAAGTTTACCGATCAAATGAACGAACCGTGGCAAAAGGGAAATGATTATGGAAAGTTAATTTCTGATTCGTTTCCAACTTTGCCAATAATCTGCTTTGTTTAATGGTCGGCAGGGATGGAATATTCCGTGCAGCAGGCGCCCTAGACCATTGCCCTAGACCTCCAGGACTGGAACGATTCTGCGCGTCCTAACGATCGTGGATGAGGTGGTTGGCGGGGACTTCTCTCTTTCGGTACAAATTGGTTTTCACTCCGGCACTGATAGGGTGTACACTGTTAAATGGGATCGAGATGGGGCTAAAAGAATTCAATTTCCTAAACAAATAAAATGGCCAACCACTGCTGGGCGTACATACTTAATAGTTTCTTAATTGCGCTCGTTTTGCCTGTACTGTTCGTGGCAGTGCAGTTCTCTTTTTAATTCAATTGAAATAATGATTTTGCTTGCCCTTGTTTTGCTTTGCTCATGATTGCAATTTTGAGTTAATGATCTTGTCTTTTTTTTAAATAAACGATGTAACAGGGCTCTATTTAATGTTGACGCACTGTTTGTTTAACTATTCTTTGCTAGTGTAACACTGAGGACTTTTTTCAATTCATGTATTACTGTCCTATTTCTCCAAGAATGCATTTCTTTGTGAACTAGAAACTACTTCTGTGCATTTATTTCAATTAGAAACAAGACGCGTCACATTCATAAATAAAGCAATGGTTATTTCCAGTTTAACAGATACTTTTGCAATATTATTCAAATTAAAACTATTTTTCAATCATTCCTCGCTTTCGGGCATGTTTTTTTGCAAGAATGAATAGAAGTGATAACAAAACACTTATTTTTGTGTACCAAGTCCATGCTGGTTTTTATTCATTGTTTAAATCCTTTACAAACATGTCAACCGACATTCTCCTGTAACCGCCGGTATGTATCCCAACACTGCAACTAGACGGACAACGTTCACCCATCACCTCCATCTTCATCATGACGCCACAACCGCACCGCATCCCACCTTTACCCGATTTCCCGATACCTAAACATGCTATAAAACTAAATGCTGTCCAACTGGTTAAGAACAGTTTGAGGGAAAAATTTGACAGGTGTTTCCCATTCCGTTTCCAGGGGAGTACCCAGCAGCAATGCAGCGCGCGGGACAACCGCATCATCGCGCGCCGCTCAACCATCCGCTCTTGGTGCTGGTCTCGGCGCTTGTCTCGTCCTTGCTCTGCTCCATCGGTATGCTGCGGCTGCCGAGCCGATCCGGTGGTGGCCGACGGACCAGCGCCCACTCGCCGCCGTCGCCACCGTCAAGCACGTCTTTCGTCCCGTCGTAGTCTGGTTGCGGCAAACCGTACGTAAGCGCATCGCAGGCCCATCCGGCGCGGTTCGCCTAAGGCTTTCCGCCCATCGCTATCTCCCCATCGTACCGCACCGAACGTGCCCTCCCTCGACGCGGCCGTCGTCACGGTCAGCCGGCCGGGCGTCCCCCGACGGTGGCTGCCCCGCACGCCCCAGTCACAGCGATCCTGCCCGGCTGGAACCATCGCTATCGCGGGCATCGCGCTGGCACCATCACAATCACCGATGGCGAACCGACGACCGATCGGGCGCGTGTATCAGCTTCAGCCAACAGTCGACTACTGATCGGCAGCGATTAAGCTGGAGGTCGGAGGCACAGCTCTGCCTTGTTCGATGAGACAGAGCTCCTTTTTGTACCCTTGCACACTATCCCAGTCTCTATCTCACTCTCACTCACTCACTCAGCCACAGGCGGAAGAAATCGTGCTACCTTTGTCGTTGAAGGTACGGTGTCCTTCCAACCGGAATACTCTCTTACTTTCCGTGCGTCCTTGAGAAGGATTCTTTCCACTACGATCATGTAGATTCGTGGCGGGACTAGGGCACTCAATGGTTAATAGGCATTCAATCCGAGATACACGTACATCCTTGAAGTGGACTGGGCGTAAAGCGACAAACGCAACTATATGAAAACAGAGGAAACACATAAACCGACACTACTCGCCGCATGTGAGAAGTGTTTTAGCTGGTTTAGCTGTACATTTACCCTTAGCGAAGAAAGCGAAATGGGAAAGCTGAAATACAAAAAAAAACATACTTGCACGTTCAACCATCTACGGTAGATACGAATGAAAATATTTGCATCATGTAATCATACTGCTAGTTGTGAGATGAGAAAGAACAAAAATACGGTTAAAACACACACAAAACACACAAAGAAAAACACACATCCACACAGCGAAAAGACAGAATGCTGACGGTAACTGCGTGACCTAACGATCGCTCGACATGCTTATGAACGTTCGCAAGTGATGGCGAGTGGTGGCAAATGTAAGAGAACGTACGCGAGAGAGAACGAGAGAGAGAGAGAGAGAGAAGATAGAGAAAAAAAGTTTATAAGAAACGAGGGCAACATACATTAACAAGTGTAAGTTAAGCAAAAGTCTGTTAAACTGATTTATCTTTAGGTATCTCTTGCATAGTATAAAGTAAGCCCCCAACACTTGACCCCTCGTCTGTCGGGGAGGTAGTGTCCGGTGTACGGGGGACGGGGAGGGGAAGCATTAGGATAATTGCAAACTGTCAGCTGTCGCAGATACTGCGAAGCTGGTGTTATGAAGTACATTTTAATTACTAAGGACGAGATGGCCAAGCAAAACTGAGCCGAGGAATGGCTCTAACAAGAGGGGGAGGGCGCATCAAAGGGAAGCACTGGGGGTAGTAAGAAAATTGGGATAGAAAAATGTGCAGTGAGAGACAGATCGAGTTTAGATAACATAAAGTAACTTAAAGACAACAGAAAACAGAGAAGAAAAAACAAACTCCCGTTTGCTAGTTACAAACACAGCTA